>VWYP01029832.1:261941-317137 GCA_013400435.1 Pycnonotus jocosus
AAGGGGGCAAAAACCCCAAAGGAGAATCAAGATGTCTTCTTAATGGTTAATTTTAGACTGTGTGTAATGTCCAACTGTGTTGCTTAAGAATTTGTTGGCCTGAGCCTGAGGTAGGTTGATTCTCTTAGGTGGTGAACTGGGAAAGAGCATCTGATAATGGCATGCAGGGCTCTGTGGTAATAATGCTTTAGAGGAATAATTTGCAGTTGTGGTGGTGAACTTGGTCTTTGGAATCCATTTTTGAGGTCACATTTCAGGCTTACTCTCATAATAGACAAGGCATGTCAATCTGCCTTTTTACCCTGTCCTATGGAAGAACTGAGTATTTCTTTCTGGGTACTTTTAGAGCAAAGGTCTGTAGGGGACAAGAACTTGCTCTGTTTGCACACCACTTACTAGACATGATCCTCCTCTGCTAAGGTCCATAGGCGTAGTCACACAAGAAGGAGTTTCTGCACTGGGAAGAGGAAAAATGTAAAAATGTTGCCATTTTAACTGTAACTAAGCTTTTGTTTGCACAGTATTACTGTTATTTGCACTACGTGTGTAAGCCAGCCACTCGCTTCTAGCATTCAGTGGGAGATTTTTTTTTCCCCCCACTGCCTGGCTACTGTGTGTTTTTCCGCAGCTGGCAAAATGCGTGCCATTACCTTTTATTGCCTGTCGCCGGCGGGGATGGATTGTCGCTGCCGGCGCCGGGGACATGCCGCTGCCGCAGCGCGGTGCTGAGCGCCGCGCCACCTGCTGCCCGGCCCGGCATTCACCGGGAATGGCACCGGGAATGCTGCACCCTCCCGCCTGCAGCTCGGTTGCCCGCTTAAAAACGTTCAGGGCGGCAGCGTCAGGGGCTGTGATTTCGGTATGTCACCCTCCTACCGGCACTCCCGCTCAGTTATTCGCTTGAAAGCGTTAGGACGGCAACACCAGTTTGAGTAATTTCTGTGTGTTTCAGTTTAAAAGTTTCTCTGAAGTACTGGAAGATAGAATGTGTCTAATTCGTTGCTACCTTTGAGGCATTAACTGCTCTAGAATTTTAGATTTGAAGGGGAAAAGTGTTGATGCCAAATAAGTAATTGGCCTCCTTTGCCTGCTGTAAATGCAAACGCAGGAAAATGCCCCAAATAACCTACCTTTATCAAGTACCTAATTAGCTGAGCTGTTCTGCTTCAGCACAAGACAGGTTATGACTGGAATTATAAAAAAGGGAATTCTTTTATAGCCTAATTTTTAGATGAAGAAAAATCTTACATTTGATCACAGCCGTTGATTTTTCTGACAGCTCCACAGCCTGTGACTTGTTCCTCATTAATACAGCTATATGAAACTGTGTGGCTTCAGCATTTTCTGCAGCTTGATGTGCTACAGCTTCATCCATGTTAACAATTACTGAGACGCAGCAGGAGTGGATGTTTAGGGTGAAATTGTCATTGCAGAGGACCAAATACACAGGCTGCATTCATTCAAGGGTTTTACAGCAGTCTAGTTGCAGTCTTGTCCCAGCAACTGAGCATCCTTTAGCATACCCTCTGGAATGTATCTTCTAGTTTTGTTTCATCCTAAGGGTATCCAGTTTGTCCCCTCTCAGACTCCTCAGTCATGCAGCTCAGTCTAGAATAAGAAGGAATGCATGGGGAGATTGTGTCAAAAGGGATGAAGGTGTTCTTCCTCTGAATTAAAATGCTGATGTAAACTCACTTACTGAATTCTTTCTCAGTTGTAGCTGAAACTGCCTGCTTCCCTGTGTTTTTCCACATTGATTCATCAAAAGGAATAGAGATTGAATTTGTGAGACATATGTCATGGTAGCTGCAGGGTTTCAATTGATAATATTACTGCTATTAGCATGCGAATTGAACTTTTTTCCCCTGTAAATTTTAGGAATTTTTATACCTCCAAGTAATTTTTATTACTCATGTAGCAAAACAATTTTGCATGTTCTTATCCAAGATCTCTTAACCTCACAGATGGCAATAAAACCTAAACAGAAAATCCAGCATGTTATAAGGAAAAAGAAACCCTAAAAAAATACAAAAAAGTGTAGATCTGATTCATTAATCTTTGTTAGTGGCACTTAGACAATATTATTGAGCTACTGTGGTGAAATATTAATGAGGATTGAGGTATTGCTTAGATGAGATTTTTACTGCAGTTGGGCTCTGGCTGCTTTTCTTAACTTTATCATTGACTTGCTGGGTAATGAATTTTCCTTAAACTCCTAAATTACTTACCTTAAAGACCCAAGGAAGCCCAAAGATATTTAAATATTATGATGATTAATTTAATGATCCGGGTACCTTTATATCAGGAATGTTGGAAATGCTAAAAGATTTGAGACCTTCAAAGGAAGGATGAGAATAGCTAAAACAATTCTGTTTAAACTGCTAAAGTATTTTAGTATCAAAAGTAGTAAAATATTGTCCCACAGAACTGTTGTAGTGTTTCACAGTTTTTCAGCTGATAAACCCTTGTGTTCATTTCTGTTCAAAAGCTAGTTTTCCCCCTGAATTCTTCCATGTAATTATTTGCTAGCATCACTTTAAGTATTAGAAGAATGACATGTACAGTGTTTGATCATATCATGGAATATAGCTTTGAAGATGACAAAAAAATACCTCAACTTGTATAGCACATTCGATGTTGCTTCTTCCAAAATGTTTTTAGACACTAAGAAGACATGAGTCAGCCTTTACAGTTTTGCTTTGCTGCACAGAACTGGTTTATAATATTCATCTGTAAAGGTCTTAACACAGATTCTTTCTTACCTGTACGTGTGTAATTGGTAAGGTCTTCGCAATAGTTACAATATTCAAGGACCTCTGCCTTAATTGGTTACAAACTACTCCAGGCATCTGTTTATTAGAGTTTATAAACATTTTGTCATTACAGTATGTGTTTTTGGAAGTCAATGAAATACAGCAGAGACATTCTGCCTGAATCAGACTCAGAAATTCCAAAAGCTTCATGATAGGAGCCTGAATTGTGATCAGTATCAGGTAATGGTTGGCACTCTCATCCAACAGATCTGTGCATTTCCAGTAATGTCTCCAACAGTAGTACCAACCCTTATGATTTACTCAGAAGCTGTGAGGAGGTGACATTTTATTTCAAGTTCAGTTCTTGAAGTTCTAATGGAACTTCTGCATTCAAACTTAATTAAAAAGGAGAAGTTCAGGTTTTTATAGTCGCAAATATAATTTGAGACACAAGCTTTCAAAGATTTCCCATCTGAAGGTGCTCTTTAAGAAAATGAGCAGTCCCTTCACCTCCTCTGCTGTTGGGAACTCTGTTCAGTTCTGAGACACCCAAGGTTGTCAGGCTGCTAATGCATGTTGTTGAAATGGCCACTTAGGCAGAAAGAAGACATATACCCATAGTTTAAGGGACATTATACAGGAACACCATTTTCTTTAGCATATTTTTCACTCTGCTATATTTTGGTAGTCTTTAATTTTGCTATCCAATTATCTACAGCTTCACTTTGTTATTTAAAATGGTGCTCATTCTTGCCTTCAGTATATTTCACTGTCTCTCTGTTCAAAATCAGTTTGTAAAAGTCTTTGGCTTTAGAGATGACATAATTTTAAGGTCAGCCGTATCAATAAATATTAACTGGTTTCTTTAATCAGTCGAAGTCTGTTTGAAAAAGTAAGGTATTCTTCTAACTGCTCTATGTGAGCTAGAAACTAATGTATCTCGCAAGTTTTCAAATGTGAAACATTATTCCATAAGAGAGTACGTAAACTTTACAAAATACAAACAATTAACATCCATATTAGCATTTAATCAAGTTAAACCTTTCAGGAATAAATGTATTTTCCTTTTAAAAGAATAATTCCTTTTAGGGAAATTGAATCAAATGCAGATGATTTTGCATGATACCATTGAAATACAAAGCCAGTGGGTATGCATTTTGGAGATAATGCATATTACTGGCACAAGCCTTTCCACTTGTTTCTTCTGCTTTTGCAATTGTTTTTTTGTTGTGGTGGTGGTTTTTCTGTTGTTGTTTTTTGGGGTGGTGGTTTTTTTGTTTGTTTGGAGGTTTTTTAATATAAATAATTTAAAAAGTTGTGACCAAAGAATCAACCACTCGGAACATAATTTACCTTGTAACTACAAAATTATGCCTAAATGCCTGCAAAAGTCTGAAGACTGTACGGGACATTTTTAGCATGTTACAGAAGAGATATTTCAACAGCCATACTGTTGAAATTTCCATTTTGTGTGTCATTCTTAACACACTCAAAACATGCATTTGAGCTGGTTTCACTTTATGGGCCAGAGCACCTTTTAATAACTGAATACATTTTAAGTGTCTCTTAGCACCATGGTATAAAAAATGGAGTCACTACAAGGTATTCTTTGACATTTCCATAAAGCAAGGCAAACAAAATGGGTCTTAAAATTTTGAATCTTTTGTGACAAATAAGGAGAAATGAAAGCTTAACTTCAGAGCTTCCAAGACCAAATTCTAAGTTGCCTTTAAAATATGTGCAGCACATAATTTCCCAGGAATTAGTGGTGAAAAATACTCCAATTTTCTATTAACTTATGTATCCCAAAGTTAACATTAGTACTGTGTTCTGCAAATGATGACATCTTAAAAAATTTGGACCATTTGATTTGTGCATATTCTCTAAATTTTCTCAGTTGAGAATTACTCAGTTGCATTGAGAATCGCATTTGAAATAAAGGATTTACCTTCTCCTTCAGCTCTACAATAATATATAATCACTGCATGTATTTTATATATCCGTAGGTCTCATTCACAGCAGCCAAAAAACCTAAAGACCTCCAAGCCCTTTTCAGTCTTTTTTAAAAAATCTTTTTTATCAATTGAAAAAGTAGTTAATATAAGCTTGTCAATAAACAAAACTTGTCCTACCAAACTGTGTCCTCATAGCTGTGGGTGCATCTTGGAAAAACAATATTATGTAATTTGTTGTCAGAATCAACCTGTCTGAATCACATTAGCTAATAATAATAAAACTCTGGACTACTTTTCTTGCCCTTCAAATACTTTTGCATCTCCTAGCAACAAAAAAGTTCCAAAAAGTTTTATTTTTAGAAGTGTGCTAGAGTTGTTTTCCCAATCATTATGTTTTCATGCTGTCTCACTGGCAGGTTCCCATGAGCAAGTGAGAAAGCTCCTCTGCTTAAAGTGCAGTGATCTATAGTGGTTACTGCTCTCTGTTGCAATACACATTGAGGTATAGCTCATATTGTTAGTGAAGCTTTGGCCTTGGGGTCAGTATCATGATCCCAGTGTCTGTACAGTTGTAACTGAATTGACCTCATTTAGTTTATGATCATTTCATCTGCTTTTTAATCTACAGTTTACATGGCCCTTAGATTCAAAATATTGTGTCCTTGTGTCGTATAGGGTTATGATAAAAGATAATGCTCATTATACAAGAATAGAGTTGTCTTGGTTTGGAAAGACAGGTGTCTGCTAAGGAAGGCAGAAGCCTCCCTTAGAATGGAGGATGTAAACCCCTTCCTCCAAATTATTATAGTTCTTAAATTAAGGGGCAAAGATATGGGAATAGGAATAACAGGTCTTTACTAGGACAATTAAGACAAAAGTGTAGTGTAAAAGCAGACGAAGCTGCCAATGACAAGATCTTTGGAGGACAGGGTTGCTCTTGAGGCACGTGGTTTTATTGCAAGGCCTAGGGCCGAAGGAGCCCTGCTCTCAGCTGCCAGCGTCCAGCTGAGAGGGTCATCAAAGAGGGTGCTTGTCCCCAGAGCGCCATTGTCCCAAGAGACCAACCTCCTGTTTCTTTATTGTTTTATCTCCTTGTCTGTTGAATATTCTAACGTACAATGACCAACCTGTACGCGACACAAATCCTACTACATTTACGTACAGCCTATAGGAACTACTAAATCACCATAGGGGCTACATTCTAAACCTTAAAAGATAATCTTTAAGCTACCCTGTTCCTGCCACGCTAGCAGGATTCCCTTCCCCCTAAATTCTTTGGTATTCCTTTGTTTGCCAGGGTTGTTGCACAATATCCTGTCTTTTAGGTGGCTTTCTCACATCTCAGAACTCACCACTATCTCCATTTCATTCATAGACTTAATATTTTCAAAATCTTCTGCTAAGCAATCATACCTATAAGGTTTCCTTGTCTCACCATTCCCAACAGTGTAGTAGTATGAAAGAAGCAAACAAATGAAAAAAGAAAACACTGACAGAGTCAGAATGCAATCTGACACTCTGTTGGTCAGAGTTCTGGTAGCAGTCCAATTAAGTCCTCCTGGAGTGACAGCAATGATCCTGTAGAATGGTGTGGTTTCCCTCTGAAGGTCCAGTGGTGGTGAGATGGGTCCAGTCTTCCTCTGGGAATCTATTGGAAAAAGGCTGACTATGGTGTTCCAAATCTCAGGTTATATCCAGGTAGGAATGCTTGGCTCCTCCCACTGGGTGGAACATCTCCCAATGGGATGATGTAATTTTATCAGTCACGCAGTGAGATTCAATGGCCCCTTAACCGAAGATACCCCCCTGGAGGGAGGATGGATCGTGGAAGACAGAAAGAACACTGCCCCACCTGGTTTTAACAGGCCCATTAACCGGAGAACCCCCAGGAGTTATGAGGAATGGGTCATAGAAGAGATAAAGAACACTGCCCCACCTGGTTTTAGCAGATGGTAATAGAATACATACTTTTGGTTACATCTTGCACTGCAACCCAAGACAAGAGTAGACCATCTGTAGGTAACAAAGCCAACATTATAACCATGAGTGTTATACTACAAAAGGCATTGCTTGAGAGAATGTCCTGATCTGTAGGCCAAGAGGTGGGAAGGGCTTTGCCCCTGTGGAACAGACTGGCTGCATCTGTGTTGCATAACATCTTCCACTTGGATCCCAAGAGATTGCTACTTTTCTTTCTTTGTATGATTCACAAAAACTGCCACAGTTCACCCAAGTTGTATCATGATGCAGAAGGATATTCCTTGTATTTTTTGAGGCATTGCATGATGGCAGCGCCCAAAGGCAGCAAACCTGCTAAGGCAGTACTCGGGGAGTGTTACAGTGCACAGGGAGCAATCTTACTGTGCTGTCTGTAGGCAATAGCTCCTGTGGTAATCTTGTTCAAAAACTCCCCTGCTTCTGTGCCAGAAGAACCTACCTGTCTCATGCTGAAAGGAAGCCCAGTAGCTGATACATGGGAACCTTAGCAAATCACAGATGTGGAACAAGCAGGGGAGCAAAGTTATTACAATATTGGTTCATATGGGATTATTTTAACTGCAGCTCCATTGCTTAGACTAACATTTTAAAAAGTGTATTTCAAATGTGCTGTTTTGGCTTTCGTATCAGTTGAAGTTATATATCTGTGTTTGTAGGGGTTTTTTGTATTAATACATATTTAAGGATTTCTTGGTTTTAAATTATAAAGATCTAATATGCAGAATATTCCAGGAATCAAACTTCAGTTTAGAAAACTGAAGAGTCTTTCAGAATTTCCTTTGCAGATGTGAATATTCATAAGAAAACTTGGTAATTTCCGCTTGATTGTTTCACTCGGGTGAAATACTTTCATCCGGCCAACAACAATCTCAGACTTGAGAGTAAGGATCTCTTACACCTAAACTCTTTTCTGAGACTCTTACCCAGTCTTTGTCCTGCTCTCATGAGACTTGCTGTTGAAGTCCTAGAGGGTAGCTTGACTTCTCATCTTATTAATGATTGCCACAGACACAGAAAGAGTCAAATTATCTTAAAAGATGCTAAAATGTAGAAGCAGTTAGGAAAGAAAATAAGTGGTGTTCATGCTCTCTTGTTCTCCCCCTTCATCTCCGCCAGCCAGTGCAAAGCGTGCTTTTGTTTTATATAACATGGCCATGCCTTTATGTTCCTCTACATCCTTTCATGATCCTCAACATCATCATTATCCTATTTTCCTTCTGTTAGAAAAGGTCTGGCAACCTCCCCTTTGCCCTGAAAGTTACGAATTATAATCAAATTTAAAGTTAATTATGTGCATTTGAATAAGGTAATCTTTTTAGCGTATTAATTTTCTTTCTAAGAGACATAGTAAATATTTTATTATTTCTGCACCTTCATCTAATTGCAGGATTACAGGAACATCTGAAAACAATGGTGATGGTAATGAGATCAGTAGAAATTACAAACAGTGATGTTTTCACGCAGAGATATAATGAAATGTTTAGTGAAAATCATTGCAATTTCTGGAAACTGAGAGAACATAGGAACATAGAGCCCACTGCCCTTTTTCACCAGGCAAACCACACTCCCTGAAACAGTACATTTTAGTTTCATTTAAAAAGAGTAGTTTTTAAATGAAGAGTAAAGAGCTCTCCAAATGATGCGTTGGTTTGAAAGAGCATTATTCAAGCAGCTTTTGTACAGAGGATTGGACTAGATGACTTCTAGAGGTCCCTTCCAACCTGAACTTTTCTATTATTCTATTGAAATCCTAACTCTACATAGGAAAATATGGATTCCTTAGAAAGTGTTTTGCCAGCATCTCCTCTTGGGGCTGGTTTCTACAGCTTTGTTTACTTTGATAACACCTTTTATAGTCCTTTTGTAATTAAAACTCGTGTGCCATTGTCTAATACCCACATTAATCTGTGTACTAAAAAAGAAGCCATGAGAAATCTGTGTTTATAAATTCTAGTTTATCAAGCCCTCTTCCAGTGTTCCAATGTTAAAGAATGTGTCTTATGTAAAATAACCTAAATCCACAGCTGCCCTTCCTACTTAAAAAAGTGTCTGACACCAAATTATTCTGCAAGCGCTTTGCTTCTCAGTCAGGTAAAATGGAATGTGGGGTGTAAGAACCTTACCCATTAATTTGTAGAGAGCCCACTCAGCCTTCAGAAAGCCTACAGAAATATATAATCCTTATAAGCCCGCTTAGATGGTATAATATTTAAGAAGTAGTACATACTGGACCTTGAAACACAGGGATTTCAGCAGAAAACTTACATTGAAAGGGTTGCTCACAATTCTTGGTGCCATTTGATGTTCTGCAGTAGCGTCAAAGAACTATTGAGAAGGTACAGTGTGCTTGGTAAAGCAGCACTTTGATTGTAGTGACAGATCTGTCTTCTGCTTTTGATTATGGTCACATATTTCCATATACCATACTTTTTTCCTATTTGCTGATTCTTGATTATTGAAATAGGAATTTACCAGTAATTCCTGGAATTTTCATTTCAACATTTGTTTTATTTTATGTAAATCTAATAAAAATATTTGTGGATTTGGTTGTGTTTAGGCAATGTATAGTAATGAGGTGAGAACTTTGATGCTTATGTGAAAAAAATGCAACTATTCATCATGTTTGAGAGACTTAGTCCATATTTTTTGTGAATTGATGCTGATCAAATTGATCTTACTGAGACTGTATTGATTTATGCTAGCTAAAAGTTTAACCTGGGATTCTCATGTTTGTTTCAATACAATTATGTGTGTGTTCATTCATGCATAGCAGAATAACTGTTAGTTGGAATTTTGAGTATTTACATTAAATGGCCACTATTTGTGTTATGACTGGGTACAAAACTGTGGCATCAGGAATCATAGAGTTGCATTTGGAAGGGACCTCTGGAGATCGCCTAGTTCAGCACCTGGCTCAAAGCAAGGTCAACTAAAGGAGGTTGCTGGAGGCCAGTTGGGTCTCCGTGGATGGAGACTCTGCAGCCTCTCTGTCACTGGGAGGCACAGACCTGGGCACAGCATTCCAGTGTTTCTTACCACTGCTGAGTAGAGGGGGTGATCCTAAGGAGAGCTTCATGAATTTCAGCTGTTCTCACATACAGAGCAATTCGTCCTTCTGGTCTTCTTGGCTAGTCCTTCCTAAAACACCTATATTCATCCATTAACTGATTGCTGCAGCCAGATGTCTCCTGTCACCCAATACTGGCTAGCACTACTGAATTTTGACCCACGGGATCTGTGCACTCCTCAGCTCCTTCTATTTTACTGTCAGAATTGAGGAGAGAGCAACCTGGGCTGATTTCTCTCCTTTATTTTTTAAAAAATTTGATTTGCTTAATTTAATACAAATATTTAATAAAAATCAATTTCTGACTACGATGCCAATTTTTATTTCCATTTGACAAGTAGCTGCTGTAAACATGCTATAAATATGTAAGCATATTATAAGTTCCCATGTAAAACTAGCTTTTCGTTCAAGATCTGTGCAGCAAAAGAAGAGCTGGGGGGGGTCGTTATGCTTTTAAAAATGTTTTATAGTATGACTTTTCTTCATAGAGAAATGAGGGGTTTTTTTGTCAGGGAGGAACATTTCAAGAAATAATTGTTCTCTCCTGAGCAAAACTTTCTAATGAATCTTTAATCAATTTCCTTGTTAGAGCAGCTTTGTATGTAGTGGATTCTAATGAAGGTAAACAGTGCTTTTGAACAAGCATCCAAGAACTTCAGCTAAGAGGCAAAGTATTAGCATAAAAATTCTGGAGAAGGGTTGTGTATGATGCCCTACTCCTGTTTTAAAGAACATTTTCTTTTCTATGTGGTGTGTGCACAAGCTGAATGGACAAAGAGTATGTCTTGTCTCTAATTGGTTATGAAGTAGGAAGGTGCTGTGGTGTCGAGGTGGGGATAGCGGTGATGCACCAACAAAGTGATGTTTTCTTCGAGGTTAGAACAGATAGCATGTTACTTTTTTTTTTTTTTAATTGCCTTCTGCCTCTAGGGATGCTTGGATTTGGAAAGGTGTGGAGCTTTGTTCTTTTTATAAGTCTGAAATTTATATATGTAATAGTGCTGTGGCCTGACTATAGACCGTGATTCGGAAGGAGATGCTTTTCTGTTGAAATATCCTGTATCACGGGAATGTGATACTGATGACTGGTCATGGTCTCCAGTATGTTCATAATTCAGTGGCATTTGGATCTCAAATTCTAAGGTACTCTTAGTATGTGTCTTGTTAGAATTCTGCCATACACAAACCAAGCCAGGCTCTGTTTCACTTTCTTTGAATTCTGCTGAGTCCTTAGATAAGTTGGAGAGTTGGGAAATACTGATGCTGTATGCCCATATATCTGAGAAAGTAGAGGAAAGATGAGGTTTGGAGAACTCCTTGAGAAAACAGGTCAATAGCGGCTTTAAAAGTAAGTATAATTCTTTGGTTGCAAATGAAATGTTACAGGCAAGATTGATCTTTCTCTCATGGTTGTATTTTGTTGCTTCTCTCTTTTCTCAACTGATTGTGTTTTATTTTCCCTCATACTAACAGTGACATTTTAGCAGAGGCTTAGGAAGAGATTCTTGTCCTGTTGGTCTTAGATTGTCTTATTACTTAATAATAATTTTGGAAGTTGCAGGCTTTCATTCTTTTGAAAGAAAGTGTAGGCTTGAAAGGAAAAAAAAATGCCATTAGAAGTGTATATATAATACATAAAGGAGTACATGGAAATGAAACCAGGAAAATGTGAAAGCATGTTATTTATTCGCTTCTCTTTCTCTGTGACTACTGTCAGGAGAGATTCCATTCCTATGGTGGTGTTGCTTACAGCTGGAACTTTCTAGAAAACTTTGATTAACAGGACACTAATAGAATTTTCCTTAAGCCACAGCACGTACTGAGTAAAGACATAAAAGATGTCAATCCTGTGTGCCCTTGGAGCAGTTAGCACAGTTCTAAGGCAGAACTCATTTGTGCTGTCAGCTTACTGGCTATTTTCTCTCTTACAGATAGGACTGCTTCCTTGTAACTAGTTGAGAAAGAGTACATTTGGTAGCATTTGGAAACTCTGCTGTAATCTTTTGCTATAAAGTGACTTCACAGAATTTGTGAGGTGGATGCTGAATTTGAGTGTAATCCTAATCCTTATCTAAAGTCATGATACTATAGGATTAAGAAGTCTGATTTGGGGATGAGGTTCTCCAATGCAAAGGAAATTCAGAGTGTGGGAACAAAAGGAGCCTTAGCTTTGTTTCTCTAGTAAGTTCTTGTGGGTGGAAGAAGCAGAGGTTGATGAGAGTAGAGATGGCATTTTCTTTAAAAATGCTGTTTCTGTTCTAAAAACTTGAGAAGTGGAATACATACAACTATCCTGGTTTTGACTGGAATAGAGTTAATTTTCTTCTTAGTAGCTAGAACAGTGCTGGGTTTTGGATTTAGCATGAGAATAATGCTGATACAACACCCTGATATTTTGGTTGTTGCTAAGTCATACTTACTCAAATAAAAGGATTATTCAGTTTCCCATGCTCTGCCAATGAGGAGCTGCACAAGAAGCCAGGAGGGAGCGTGGCCAGGACAGCTGACCCAGAGATATTCCATACCATATGACAACATGCCCAGTATATAAAACTGGGAGAGTTATCTAGAAGGGGCTGACTGCTGCTTGGGAACAGGCTGGGTTTTGGTCAGCAGGTAATGAGCAACTGTGTGGTGCATCACTTGCTTTTTCTTGGGTTTTATTCCTCTCTTTGTCTCCTTTTCATTGCAGTTACTCTTGTAGTTGCTGTAATAATAATGGTGATGATGATGATAATATTTTACCTCATTTGAATCATTAAACTGTTCTTGTCTCAACCCATGAGTTTTCCCCTTTTCTGATTCTCCTCCCCATCCCACGGAAGAATGTGGGAGGAGTGAGCGGCTGTGTTGTACTTAGTGGAGCTGTCTGGGTTTAAACAATGAAAATTAACAGAGAGATGTTTAATTAAATAAAGATGTACCATTTAATTCTTTCATATTGTGTTTCCTAATCTTGGGTTTACTCTACACCCTGCCTTTATGGTACCAAACTTCTCTTTAATATTACAATGTCACATGACAACCAGCTTCCATAATGGGAAGACTGCAAAGCTGCAAGATAAAAGCTGACTGTCAAGGAGTAAACTCATTATAAACCCTCATTATCAACATTTAAAAAAACCCCAGAAAAATACCGCATAAGATACTGTTCTTTTACTTTACATTACTTTGAATGTGGCAAAAAGCTGAAAAATCTCCCATAAGGGATGAATGCTACATTGATACAGAGCCAAAGAAAAAGCTTTACAGTAGAAATTGTTCATTGACTCTGTGACTGCAAGTGTGCAGAAAGAGAGCAGAGACTGCAAGAGCAGAAAGAATTAGATAACATTAATTTAAAAAACACAACAAAGCCAAGGCACAGGATTGCTGTATAAACAGCTTTAACTGTATATATTTATTTCTAGTGGCTCTAAAAACAAATGGAAGATTACTGGGAAAAGATTAACTGTAACATATGCAAGGAAATGTTTGAAGCAGTTAGAAAAGCTTTTTATGGTGGAGCAGTTAAATCTAGTTAATTGTGTTTGATTTTTGTTTTCATAATTACTTCCATTGTTTCACTGAACTCCTCCTGAATGTCTGACATAGTCAAATTCTCATGCTGTAATTAAAGAAAAATAAATGTATAGAAACTGAATACCAATGTGATTAGGGTTGTGTTACATACTTTAGTATATGTGCTGCTCATACTGGTTGTGAGCTGCTTCATGCTTAGCTGAGGAGATAATCCACAATTTAAAACAAAGAAAGCACTCTGTTAAGTTAGTGTAGTTAATGGAAGCATTTGACTATACATGAAGATAAGAAAGGTCATTCTGGTCAGGTGGGAAGGTGATGAGTAAGTCATGAGTAAATCATGAGTAAGTATTTGTAATGAGAACCCCAAGTTACTTTAGCTCCCATTGTGACCCCGCACACCAGCACTGTCCAAGCTGGCAGCCTTTTGGAGCACTGTTAGCAGCAGTCAGGGAGGGGTGAGCTGGCCCGAGGTTGCAGCACAGTCTGTGGAGCTGTTTCTGTGCAGCATGTTTTATAAATCCTGAACCGGAGTGTCCTAGAAGTGTACAGCATCTGACACACTGACAGCAAGACAGAATGCATATGATGTACATGCAACTAGCTTTTGTGGGTAGTATTTACTGAATCAGATTTCCAAAATACGTTTATATCATGTTCTTGGAGCACAATTGAAGAGCAAGGTAGAACAATATCCTGCAATGCATGTGCTTTTTAGTGTCTGTGCCACAGGCAGGAAACCTGATTGTGTCTGGAGGCGTGTAGCTGAGACTGTGTTTGAAACTGCAAACACAAACACTTCCTTTCACTCTGGGTCTAATTTTGGTCTCCCTTGCTTTGAGATAAACCCAATAAAGATCAATAAATTTGCAGATGCTTGTTGTGGCTCAGTTACATCTGAAAATACCAACACTGGGCAACAGGTAAGGAGCAACCACTGGCTATTTTTTGATTGGAGTATCACACCTAGATGCTGTGGTTAAATTGGCCAGTTATTCATTCATCCTTTGTTTTGTTTCTGATATATTTCATGCTGTATATTTCTTAGTACAGGAGTTTAGTTAGCACAGCTGTTAAGACTGAAAACTATCAGGAGGAGCACTTCCTGGCTTTGTGTAAATGAAGTGAATCATTTTACTGAAAAGATGAATGTGCCTAGCAATGTCACATCTGAAGTAGCTTCAGTTTTAGTTTGTACCATGATACTGCTTTCTAAGAGCTTTTAGGCAGGTGACAGTCTGATTCTGTGGCATTGTGGAGCAGTGGAGACTGTAGGAGAATTCTGAAAGGCGTTTGCAGGCTCATATGGCAATGTGCAACTGTGTTTTGTGCTCAGTCCTTGGTCCAGCCAGCGTTGTCAATCCCTTTCCTTCCATGGTGGATGTCACTCTGGCACCTGTTGAAAGGAAAACCAAGTCAAAAGAGCTGCAATGTCTTCTTTCAATTTATTTGACAGTGGTGTATTAGGTAACATTGTTTCTGAGTAAAGCCAATAGTGAACACATGACTGAGTCCAAAGCTCTTCTTGTAAGCCAAAGATCTTCATTACCATTCATGGAAGTTTTATGTAATTGCTTGTGTAAGAGTTGCACATGGTGCATCATCTGCTTTGGATAAAAGTACTCAGCAGGTGTTGTGATTTTATACAGTAAAAATGAATATTTAAGACCCAAGGGATGCTATTCACAACTTTGGGGAGGTGGAAAGATAGTAGAAGCATAATTTAAACTAGTTTATGGCTCTTTTAAAGCACTGTTAAAAGAAATATCTTAACATTTCTTAGGGTGATCCATCAGAAACTGACTTGTCTGTTAAAGATTTTCCCAAATGTTTTTCTAGTTAGATAAAGGATACAGATGAATGTGCAAAATGATTTGGCTGTTTTGTCTGAATGATGACAATGTGTAGAAAACTGAATTTGCCACATTCCTGTCTTTCCTTTGCAGCTGAACTGGGAGTTCAGTGTTGTGCCTTATACGTTTTTGATTTGTTAGGGTACTTTACATTTGTAGGGCAGAAAATCTGGATTCCATCCTCCATACCAACCTGTTCGGAAACATAACTTACATGGATATTTAAAAGAATATATAGGAAAAATCAAATGATTTCTTAAATATGCCACTCCAGGATTAATTAATCCACTAGCAGCAGTGTAACTCTAGGCTTCAGAGTCTATATGTCATTGCCCTGGAAACCTGTATCAGTATACTTGTAACAGGGTGATTTCAGAAATGTGGCAGTTGACTCTTACTTTGTTACCTGTAATTTTTGCAGGTTTCATTGATAGGAGCAGTATCCAGCCAGTGCATGTTTCAGTGCAAGATGTAGCTATTTGCAAATGACTGTGCTTGGGAGTTTATATTTTCAGAGGTTTATTTTTCTATGCACAGACTGATGTCAGTGATGCATGCCAGTACATTTAAGAAGAAAAAAAGAATTCCTACTTAAAATAAGTGATTCTGTGCATTTTATAATATACATGCTTATAAACACAGAAGCCTGGGAAAGTGGTTTTCAAGTAGATATGTAAAGGACTCTCATCAGAGAAGTTGTACAAGCTATGTGCTATAAGGAAAAGAAATGAAATGTAATCATTATCCAAATACAGTGAATAAAGATAAGAGTTCTCCACAATTTATCTACCAAATGTGTGTCTGTCTAACACAGAGTGACTCTAATACCACAGTTGTAATATTAATTCTGCCCACATATTTTGTGCAAAATCTCTGTGGTGAGGCATTCATTGCCTTGAACAGCTGACACAATGGAATGCTTTTTGTGCTGGCTCTGGACAAATTGTAGTCATTTTATCAGTTCCAAGGTCAGAGTACTATCATGGCTCTTAAACTGTAGTGTAGTAAAGTGGGCTCTATTGAATGTTCAAGGAACAGCTGTAAGTTTGCCTGATTACTGCAGCCAGGTATGTCCAGCACCACAGATTTTTGTCTGAACCTATTTCTTTTGTCTACATTCTCATTTTTGCTGTAATTTCATTTCAGAATTGATTTTTACTGCAATATATATGGAGTTGTAGAGTTAAGACACTCTCAAGACACACAGCAGCCATTGTTAACATGTCACTGTAGAAATGCTTTTATTGCTTGTATCAGCTCTAGTGCTAGTTTAAGCATAAGTCAAAGGGCACTGTTATTAAACACCTTGTACTACCAGAGTCTGTATTTCTTTCCCTATTATTCTTGTAGACCACTTCTATTCTTAGAATTGAAAAACAAGTCCTTTCACACAAAACCTGAAGTAGATTTGCATGGACTTAATACTAATCTGTCCTCTTCTAACTTGTCTACTACTAGCCTTTCCTTCCCTTTCAAAAAAAACCTGCTATCAATATGAAACATTATTTTTATGCTCTGCATGCCAGCACTGGTGTGGGAATATTCATTTCCCTGTGAATAAAAATCATCATATATTTTTTTCTTGGCCCCTCTGGAATGCAGAACAATTATTTCAAATTTGGATCAGTTTTTCCTAATAAAAACCATTATTCGGCAGAATCCATTTTGCTCATGGCATACAATTTAAAGCTCCTGATATCCCTCTGCTGTGTGAATAAAGATATTTCTTTGCTCATTTTGTACTTTCTCTTCTCCCCTTTTACACAGCAGTTCATTAGCACTCCTTTTTGATGTGCAAAGTGGGTAACATCCCTCTACCCCCAGGCTTCACCTTTCCTTTTTTTGGTTCACTCTCTTGAGTTCATGACCAGCTGCAGACTGATTACTGATTCTGTGGTGTGACTTATGCTCTTTGGGAGCAGGCGAAGGAATGTGGGTGGCTTTCTCTTATCTGTCATGGGACCCCAGCACACATGGACATCAAAGGTCTCAGAGTTCTTGTAGAGTAAAATCAGGACAAAGCCGCAAATAAATAAAATAAAGCTGACATCTCTTGGTAAGATGGAGCTTAGTGTGTATTTAGATGTTATGATGTGATTTATTGACTTACTGTCTTTATCTGACTTTGAGAACTTGTTGTATTAAGTAGTCATGGATAATTTTGAGATGGGTACCACCTTGCAATTGCAGTAGCCCTTTTTTTAGGCCTGTTCTTTTAACTCTTTTGGAACACTGGCATAGTCTATATCTTCCTGTAGAGAGATAAGCTGTTGAAATATTTTTTTCTTTTCCTTTTCAGGGAGTAATATGTGGGAGGCTGTGGACTATTTGCTTCCGACATAGGAACAGCCTTGGGTTGGGATTCTGCACTCCTGAGAGAATGCTGGGGATCTGCAGAGGGCGACGGAAATTCCTGGCTGCCTCTCTGACCATCCTTTTTGTCCCAGCCATTACGTGGATTTATCTGTTTGCTGGGAGTTTTGAAGGTAGGAGAGGAATAATGGCTGAGGGGGGGATGGTGGGGTGTTGAATGATTTGTAGCTGGGAAGACAAATGTAGATCAGTCATCATTGATTTTATTTAAATAAATCTCATTTGGCTTGCATATGAAATAGTTCCCAAGGTGCAGATTTCAACAAAGGGCCTTCCTTAACATGTTCTCATTACTGAGGATGTGCTGAGTTAATTACTGGCCAGAATTACTTGGTTTTCCACTCATCTTTGAACTTTGAAAAAGTGCAACAACTCCCCCCCTGCCCAGTTTACTAATTTTTTCTCTGTATTTTCTAATTTTTAAAAGTTGGTCTGTCCTATGCCCTGTAAGCTTTTTTAACATCTCATTTCAGATATGCTGAACACAGAAGATCAATTAATATCTATATAAGGTTTCTTTACATGAAAATAGTTTGGATCCACATTCACCTGACTGTCAGTGGATTGTTTTAGTTGGAGTATCTTTCTGTCCCCTTCTTTTTTTTAGGTGGAAATCCTCCAGTTTATAGGTACATTGACTTGCAGCACTTTTTATAACAAGACTTGGAATAATCACTACTTTGTCTTTTAAATTGCCTGTCTGATGAAGCTTTTTTCCGGGCCTTACAGGTGTTAATCAGTAATACTTCAGTTAGGTGACATTCAAAGATTCTGTCTCTCCTGGTTTTTTTGCTACTTTGTAGCTTTTTTCTTTTGTTGATTTTGTTTATTGTGGAGATGAAGCATTATATGTTGGGTATAGGTATGTTACATTGACAAGAGTAAAAGAAAGTCATTCAGCCTTTGTAGTTGCCTTAGCAGCAGGAAAGGTGTTCCAACCTTGTAAAAACTTTTCAGTCACCAGTTTACAGTCTGATAATTTTAAAAAGGCATTGTTTAAAATGTCACGCTTCTTTCTTGTATCCTTGGCTGACAAATCTGTCTGTGTTTGGAAACAAAAGGGATTTCCATGTTAAATTACAAGTAAGAATATGTGAAGATTTTCAGTGTGTGTTGCATATGATTCTGAATTAGTTATATGCCATGTACAAATATTTGTTTATGCAAATTTATTTGAGTACTTAAAATTTTACCTTAATGTGCAGTTGCTCCATGAGCTCATTCTAGAATGGGATTCATGTTAAATTGGAAATACAAGGGGTACTAGCTGCATACTTAAAAAGAATGATCTAGCAGGCAGAACAGTACTGATTTTGTTTGATTTTTAAAAGCTGAGCAAATGCAGGCCTCACCTTTTTTTGCTTTTAGAAGAATATTATGCTGCTTTGTCATAATGACTATTTTAATTGTGTCCACAATTGATAATGCCATGGCGTTTTAAATTCCTCCATGGATAGAATCCTTTGTTTTTACAGAGAGCTCAATATAAATCTTGAAATTTGCTGCTACAGGGTATTTGAAGTGACTTAAAGCTCTCACTGTGAATTAATCTTAAACGCAAACCAGGGAACAAAGCCGATTACCTATTACAAAGCCTTACACTGGAAAAGGACTGGAAATTATATACAGTTAGCAACCCTTCTGATTATTTTTCTGTATTTGCTTTCTTTTTACTTAATTTTGGATGGGGATTATTTAATCTTTGTTGGTTAAAAAGTAAGGTCAGTTAGATATTTGTTTAACCAAATAATAACTAGTATTTTCCTTAAGTTCTAGGTATTACAGACAAAATGTTAGTGCCATTTTGTTATTTTACATGACTTCTTGATTTTTTTTCTCCACAGTGGTTCTCACAATTTACTCATGTTTGAGCTCTCTGTGGAGATTGTAGTGAGGTGGAGATGGCTTTCTTCTCCCAAGTAACAAGCAAGAGAACAAGAGGAAATGGCCTGAAGTTGCACCACAGAAGGTTTAGATTGGATATTGGGAAAAATTTCTTCATGGAAAGGGTTGACAAACGTTGGAACAGGCTGCCCAGGATGGGTGCCCATCCCGGGAGATGTTTCAGAGATGTTAAAGTGTATATTTGGCACCTAGGGACATGATTTAGTGGTGGACATGGCAGTGCTGGGCTAATGGATGGACTCAATGATCTTAAAGGCCTTTTCCATAATAAACAGTTGTATCATTCTGTGATTATCTGAGTACAAATTGTCTCACAGCGGCATTGTACCTTGATTTTAAACCATCAGGAATGTAGAGCCCTCCCTGCCTCCTGGCTAGAAATTTTCTTTACAGTTCATTTGGTTTTAGATTTGAGTGAATGGTTCCTGTTAGACTTTACTCCACCAAATGAAAGAAGTCATCAATATCTGGTATCTTCATAAACTCATGTAATTTTTCATTGTGGAAGGGACCTCAAGAGTTCTCTCATTAAACTCCTGCTCAAATCAGTGTGGGTTTTGGAATCAGGCAAGATTTTTTAGGCCATTATTCAACAGCATCTTGAAAACCTCCAAGGATAGAGAATGCATGGACTTCCACACACACCATGAATGAGTACCATCTCTCTTTGAGCCCAACATTCTAGATAGTTTTTCACGCATCTAGTACTCCACCCGGTAAAATCCCAGCTTGGATATAGGGATACTGTTCTTAAATTCAAGGGAGATTGCATCAACTGGTCATGTATCCATAGTCATTTCATCACAGAAAGCAGTCAGGTTGGTCAAGCATGATTTACCTTTGGTGAATCCTATTGCCCTGCCAGGCTTGGGAATGTTTCTGTGTGAAGATACCTACATATAGTAGTAAAATCACCATGGTCTTTTATTCACTAAGTTAAAAGGTTGACATTGCTGAGTTGTCACAGCAAAAAATTTTGTGAGGATTTTTTTATTCTTCTGCAGTTTTTTTTCTTTCTTTGTGTGTTTCAGGGTGCTAGACTCAAATCTCTGGTATGACATCTGTAGTGCTATGTCTGCCTCATATATTATTGAGGTAATTAGGAGTTATATTACTCACCCATGTGTTTATGTCTAAGAACTTAAGTTATTCATTTGCCATAGCATGTGAGTGGGATCACACTGGAAACCTTTTAAAAGCTTTGTTTGTGAATCTGTAATATAAAATATGCCTTATTACAGTCTGTTCCCATGCCCTGCTTTTTAAATAGCTTCAAGTTCCTTAAGACAGAATTTTGTTTTATTTTGGATTTTGTTCTCTTGTTAGAAAGTACATGGCAGCCTGCTACTTCACTGTTGTCACTCAGACACTTCCAGTAAGACCCTTCCCTTAGAATATTCATTGGAGGTGGTGTTGCTCAAGCTGTGACAGCAGTAGCTGCTAAAAGCTTCATTAATCATGTATAAATGTCTGTTAAGGTTATGAAACAGAATATTAAAGATGATATGGAATATTGTATAGCCTTTAAATGTACCTGGCTACTGTTATTTTTAATAATGCACAAGGACAACATAATTTCAGTTATCTGTCACTTCAAATGAAAAAGCTAATTGTTCCAACGTTCTTAGATTATATTCAAAATACAAAGTAATAGAGTAGGAAGGATTGAGTGCATTTAAAACAGGGAAAAGGAAATAATCAGATGATGATGAATTTTCGTTAGAAAGAAAATACGAGTTTCACTAACTAGTGGTAGCTCCATAAATAGCTTAATTTTCCAAGCTATATGCAGCAGTTTTCTATCCTCCTCACCACGAAGGTCACGTAAAATGGAGATTTGGAACGGTAATTTGACCATGCTTTCTAGATTACTGATTCCTCCAAAAAAGAAAGAAAGAAAAAAGTGCACTGTGGCTGTGTGACCTCAGCAGATTTACAGTCAGCTCCATTTTGACAGGATGAAAATACATTTGAGTTACCAGTCCCTGTGTGGTGGATCCACTTGAGGCTGAAAGCATGTGTGTAGGGCTCCTGTGTAGAACATATTTCCCAGGAAAGAGAGAGCCAGTAATGTAATCCTGAGATCAAAAATTGAAAAGTTGTGTAAGGTCCTGTAAGGAGTCTGTGAGAGAGCAGTTGGCTTTGGTTTCTTTCGACTGCTCAGGTAGCATTTTGAAAAACAGAGCTTGCCTTCTTTCCTGAGATTTGCTTTCCTTGATTGTCCTCTTTTCACTCCAGTGTTGGGCAACTATCATTCCCTGACAGTTCATTTCAGTCAAAGTCATCTGTAGAGACATGATTGAAGCCAGAGTTGGGCAAACACCTCATAAAATACAATAAAATAAATTGAAGGAAGGCTGCAAATATTCATCTTAGTATTTAAATGGATTCACTTTGATGCTGTTCACACTCTTCTTGTGTATGTTTCCATAAATATTCTAGTGAATATGTTAATTGAGAAGACTGTCTATGGGAACAATGAATATCCAGTTTTAATATTCATGGAAAGTAGATTTTGAAATCATATTTGTGAATACTTGAATCAAAAAACTGATTCTAGGGGTTCAGATTTTTTCGGTTTAGTGCCAAAAGTTTATCACATGATCTATGCACATGATGAAAACTACCCAGACTTTTAATGCTTGCATTAAGTTGCTCATAAAAAGAGGCAAACAAGTAATTAATTACTGAAATGTCTGTCAGACACTTGCAAGTGATGAACAAACATCAGAAAATAATTCCCTCACAGACAATGTAATCAAAAATACACAAAACATAGAATTGCTTTTTTTATTACGTTTCCTTCAGTTGGCCTGAATTTTATCTGATATGTGTCACAACAGGATTAAACAAGAAAACTTAATCCAGTGTCCATTTAAAATAGAAGCTTCCACCTTTGTATTGATCCTGTCTTTTTAATAAAGTTCTGAGAAAAGAAGTCCTGAAAGAGTGCCTCTGCATATAAGTAAGGGTGCTACTGTGATGAGTGTCTGAACAGGTTTACAGGAGGTATGTTTAGTGAATATTGGCTATCCTTAGTTAAAAAACTACCTCTTCATTTCCATTCTGGAGTAAATAATGCTGCCTTACTCCTCTCTTGTTACTCTTATTTCAGATGATGGAGAATTGCCACTTAAGCACCTCTATCTATACTACAGTCACCATACCTTCTTAAATGTGTTTGGGGATCAATTATGACAGCAAAGACCTCAGGCTTATGAGAAGTTTTGTTCCTCCTGGAAAAACTTGTCCTCCTATGAAACCCTGGTGATATGGTGATACAGAATGCTGATAAAGGACTGGAAGGTCCATGCTATGAAAGTTGAGTCTCATATTCTGCTCATCATCTTTAACTTGGAAATCAGTGACCCCACATTTATTTTGTTTTACAGACTTGAGAAGCCTTATATCATCTAAGAAAATAAAATTAATAAGTAAATATTGAAAAATAGTTTTACTCCTCATTTATCCTATAGATAAACAGCCTTCTTGTGAGCAGTGACAGGAAATTTGAAGTAGTTTCTGTACCAAAACAAGAATGGCTTTATGCTTGGAGTGTCAGCCAAAATACACCATGGACATGAGAAGGTCCATTTTGGAGGTCAAATGGAAGAACATGGATTTTCTTTTTCTTCTCAACCACTTTTCCGATTAAACTTAAAATTTTGCAATACAATTTTATCCTTAGCTAGTAATGTCCACTCCTGCTCAGCCCCTTAAAGGCTGAAGTCAGTGCTGTTTTTTCTTTAGCTTGCCAGGGGTTCATATCCTTAAACCAATACACTCTCACCTCAGGAAAAGCCAGGAATCTTGCAATGGCCACTTCTTTTGTCAGTTTGCTGTGCCAAAGGAAAGCAAATCTGCATTGCTTTTTGGAATTCCAGCACAGAGGGCACACATTTTCTTTTGATGCTCATGTTTTTAAGTACATGCTTTCAGAAAAGCAAAGTAAACTGTAAGCTTACCTTGTTTCTTCTCTGTACAATCTCATGATTGGATAGAATGTTTCTTTGCTTCTAAACAGCAGTTTTCTGTTAGCTCTCTTTTCCTAGACAGCTCTTAATTTGTCATTTCTGGCAGAAACATAAAGGTCAAAATGAAAAGGAATTTTTTGACAGGAGTGAGGGGCCAGCTTCTTTATAACAGCAGCTAAATTAATATGATAGGTGGGATTTCTCAAGGATTCTGTTTCATCTTTGTCTTCCTCATTCTTTGAACAAGCTTTTGGGAAAAAATGCCAAAAGTTGCATTATAAGTAAGCAAATTTCTCCCAAGAGGAAGGGACATACAGATGCCCAAATTCTGTTAGGGCTGCATGGAAGGCTCAGCAGTAGAACTGCTATTTCCTGATTGTTCCTCCTCTGTTTCAAAGAAAGGTACTTACTAACTTCATAGTCAAAACATGTTTTTTAGTATAAAACAGAAAAGCAAGCTGACCTTATCACTCTCTACAACTCCTTATCATTCTGTACAGCTTCATGAAGGGTGGCTGTAGTCAGGTGGGGTTGGTCTTTTCTCGAGGCAGTAAGGGACAGAATGAGAGGACACAGTCTCAAGCTGCACCAGGGGAAATGTACATTGGATATTAGGAAAAGCAGTTTTACAGAAAGAGTGATAAAATACTGGAATGGTCTCCCCGGGAAGGTGGTGTTATCACCATCTCTGGATTGTGTTTTAAAAAAGATTGGATGTGGCACTCGGTGTCATGGTTTAGTTCAGGTGTTAGGGTTGGGTTGGACTCGATGATCTTGAAAGTCTCTTCCAACCTTGTGATTCTGTGATCAAATGTCTTGTTAAAAATGAACAGAAAAACAAATCCCAAGAAGCAGCACTTGGCTTTCTGAAACAAAATGTGCAGTTTTAAGTACACCAGAACTCCTTTGTGTGCTGGAACTAATGTAGCCTGACTTACTGTGATTGATGTCATGCAGCTGATTGATGTTGAAGTTGGTTTTCCTACAATTTATATAATCTAGCTCCCATATGGATCTCCTGGTATCTAAATAAATCCTGAGCTCCTGCTGCAGTGTATTTCTCAACGGTAGAATGTTTGGCATCTCTCATCTCTCTCTCTGTGTTCCTGCCAATTGTAGAAGCTTCATTACCTCTGACTTCTTTCCCTCCAACACAGTAATTTGGGATTAATCAATGAACTGTGGGGGCAAACAGGTCAGCAAATGTATAAGCATAAGATGAAAAAATATCTGAAAAAGAGATGCTTTAAAAGATTGAAATGAAAATTTTGTTTTTGATTCTCAGAACAATTAATTTGGGCTGTTTGATTTTTGTGAAGTTTTTGTATTTAAATTTTGTGGGCTGTTTTTCAGATCAGGAAGAAGTTTGAAATCAAAATCCATCTTGTTAGACAGCAAATTGCATCTGAAGTGCCTTCCAGTACTTTTGAGACTTATATTTTGAATATTTATTTAAATGTGTATAATACCAAAAGGAGGAGGAGTCAAGTTAAAAAAAAATTAAAATAATCACTTCACACATTGTGTATGGTCATTCTTATGTTCTGCAGATTATGTTTTGGAATGATTTAGAAAAAGCAACTGAGTGGGAAGGTTGATACCCTGTTATTGGGTGGATGGGTTTTAGGTAGGATTATCTTAACAATATCAGTGTCTTCAACACATCTCTTTTATTCCCTCCGTACCCTTTTCAAACATTTTTCAGACATGACAGCCATTGAATTGTTCAGCTGAGTAATTATTTCCTTTCCTTGAAGTTTTACCTCTCTTAAGTTGCTTTGCAATTCTTGTTTCTAGACTTGAGATTTATTTTTTTTTAATGTATCTAGATATCCTTGGACTATTGAGTGACATACACAACTTCGAAAACATTCTGACAGCAGTCACTCAGCTTTGTAGATACCAATAGAAAGAGGAAAAGTTGATGACCTGGAGGCTGATACATTTTTAGCCTGAGATCTCTTCCAGTTTAACTGTGTTTGAGCTATTTGAGCTATCCTGTGACAATAATTCTTTCTAACCTGTGGTATGACTGCCCTTCTCTATAATTCTGTGAAATGGTCAGAGTCCAGGATGTAAACATCAAGGGTTTAAACCTCTTTTTCTTTTTTCTTTTTAATTTTATAATTCTGTTCGTCTTTGAAATTGCTAAATGTCAGAGTTTGCAGAGATGAGGAATTAAGGGCAAAGAGCTGAAAGCAGTGAAGTTAAAATTACCAAAAAAAAAAAAAAAAAGAATCATAGAATCATCACATTTTCCTGAATTAAATGCACAATCTAAAGGAGCTTGGGCTTCTGTTTGGTGTATTTACTTTAAAAAAATAATTATAGGCCCAGTTAAAATATTTTACTGTATAAATGAAGTTTTTCACAACGAGATACTTTTTCCAGTGAACTTGTAATAGTGTCTGTACCTATTCTGAAGAAGAGGTGTATGGTTTGCTCTCTGCATACTGCTTCCTGAACTTCTGAAATGCCCAATGAAATCACCAGTAAAAGCTTTTAAACACGTGGAGTAGTTTACTAGCTTGTCGTTAGTAACACACCAAGGTCCTGAATAGAAAACCAAACCCAAAACCGTGTATCTACAAAATAAACTGAAAGTGTGATTGTAGCACAGTCAGCCCTGCTTGTGTTGGCTGTTACTGAGCAAGCACAGGTAATGTCAGATGCACCACCGTGACAAGCAGCTTGTGGACATTTACCTTGTCACTGAAGCCTGGGGCCCCCACATCTTCAAAGTGATTATTCCTAAACAGATTAACCCAGTGCAGTTGTGGCTGTTGGTGCTACAATAGGATCTTCATTTGGCTCTCTAGACACAGGATTGGGGTTGTCGTTGGTGTAGTTTAAAATCAACAAATGTTTCATATCATTTGTGTAATATATAGAGGATTATTTCTGGAGTTGAAATATAGCCATAGCTAATAAGATAGTATTATTCTTATATGTTGGAAAGCACTTGAAGAAATTACTGGAGTAAAAAGTGTGAAAGCTATTTGTTTCTTATGCAATTAAGTAGAGTTAAAAAAAAAAAAAAGTACCCCAAAGTAGTTATGTTTCTCCCCAATATTTTCTTCCTCTACATTGTTTCCTACTTTATCATTCACCTTTCTTACTTACATGTCAGTACATCTCTCCTAGAGTAGTTGTAACAGTCTTTGTTTAATTTGTTTCAAAATGGACCCAACAGACAAATTTGTAGATTACTTTCAAAATTACACAGAACAGTTACAGATGTTCTATGGGCTTGTGAAGATTTGTAGGTTTTTACCATCGCAGTGACTGATAACAATCAATGTATCTTACATCTTGCATAGCACAGGCTGTATTACATTGTAGAACTGATAGAATAATGCTGGCTGGTAATTCCTGCCTCTGACCCATGTGTTCTAGCTGTTCTTCTAGCCAGATTTCTGAACTTGATTTTAAAGCTAGTGGAGGATTCTAGACATCCCTGAATAAATTATTCTGCCTTGTTAAAAAATACATGCTTTAATCTTTGGCCAGATATTTCTGGCTTCAAGGTAATAAGTGAAAAATGAGAAGCAGACTATGGGGAAAAAAAACCCAAAAAAAGGATCATCTTAACAGTTTCATTTTCATGTAAAATAAGTAGTCATGATTATGAGATACTGCAGTACATAAAATGCACTGCAAGAAGTATCACCTTTAGGACTATAGATGAGAGTGCTACAGTGCTACGGCTATCACAACTTATAGCTGTTTAAAAAAAGAGATAAATTCATAGGATAATAGCTAAATTTCCCATAGCTAGTAGAAGCTAGTTATCAGGATGATCATCAGGTTGCCATCCCAGTTCAGAAAAAGTAATTGGCCAAGCAGAATATTTGTTTTGGGCTCCAGGTTACTGTACCTTTTCAGCTGTGAAAAATAACTGTTCAGAAAAGATCAAATCACAGTTTCAGTTGCAGGTTAAGCATGTTTATTAAATTGAAGAAAAAAATATATTTGAGCACTAACTTGGCAACCAATCATTCATGGGATCAAGTCTTATAAACACAGCAGCGTTGTATTCTCAATTTTCCAAATAAAACATAAAGTCACTGTAGTGTTTACAAGTTACCTTTAGAACATTAAAACATGGAAGATTTCTCATCCATTTCTTAACCAATGTTAAGGTGTTCAGTATTCTAAAATCGTATTGAAATCATACCACCACTTTAACATTTCACAATCAGTATATTTCCTGCCTGTCACTGGATTTAATTTAACCTAACTCTGTGATTTTGCTTGTTAACTTTAGCAGGAATAATATTTTCGGATGAATGAATGCTATAAAAGTCTGCTTTTTATTCTCTACTAATCAAACTGTTATAATGTATGTCTCAAGGGATCCACACTGACTTTAACAAAGGATTCTTTGGTCTGAAATGTAATACACACAAAATGTTTTCTAGTAGTATTAACTATAATGGATTTAGCTATTTCACCTCTTGCTTCAGTGCATTACAAACCCAAGGGTTTAAGGTAAAAATCTCAACAGAGAGGTTACATTTTTTAGAATATTCTTATAGGAATCAAGTTTAAAAATCGATCTGCACAGCTACACATAATTATTGGTTTCCAGGGAACTCCAGCTAACTTCCTTCAAAGCTTTGCCAATATACACAGAGGTAAGTAAGTTTGAAAATAACAATTATCTAACTTATTTGAGTTGGGAGAAGGTATTAGTTGCTTGTTCGTGTACACTTGAGCAGACATGTGATGAATTAAGTGGTCTTTCCTGTAGAATGCAAATGCAGTCGTTTAACCAAACTATTGAAACCTACTATTTATCGCCTTTAAATTGCATGACTTTGTTTGCCCACGAGCTGCCTCGTAGTAACCTGACTGCAGAGCTGGTAATGGTGACTCTCAGCTTTATACTGAGTTTCTTGCTTTTAAGAAACTTAAGAGCAAAACGTACCTTTTGTTATTTGTGGCCTTTTATTTTAAATATTCGCGTATGCCCCCTTTCAGCTGCCATCCTTGTACCTCAATGATGTGATATTTATCGCAAAGATTAAGCAGTTTCAGCTCATCAGAGAAGAGATATTAATCATCATCAGGCCCAATGAGAAGTTTAATTTTCCGCTTCTCTTTTTTCACTAAGCCACTTTTTTCTGGTGGCTGTCACTCGCACTGATGTCTGTAGGACATTTAATAACCTGCTTCTGAAGAGGCATTTCAGTGGTTTCTCTCCATTTACTTCCTCTGTCAATCTCAGTGAATGTCATCATTTTAGGCTTTAATTGAAGACCACTGTGAGGAGATGGAGAGAAGAAAGTTACTTCTTGACCAAAGCTACTTCAGGGACTCACAGGTTTTTTTGTATTCAGGAGGAAGATGGGTGAAATCAAGATACTGAAAACAATGGGAATTCTTGTTTTTGTATGTGACTTGCTACTGTTCCCCTTGAAAAATTCCATATCCTTCCTGTGCTCAGCTCCTGTTTATATGCATTTATTTGTGCATGAGAATTGTGGTTAGATTTGCGGTGCAGTATGCCTGATGTGGAGCACACTGAATCAGGGGATGACAAGAAAGAGTCCACATTGAAAACTTTATAAAACGGCTTCCAAAATGGCATATCTACTAATAAAAGCACTCATGTGGGGTATTAAACTAGTTGACATAGCAGTAGCTGTTCAAAATGGCACATCTCTTAGACTGGCACAAATTTACCTTATGGGGAAACCCTAAACTTAATAAAATTCTTCTCTATGATGCTACTACTGTCACTTGTTAACTGCAACCAGACTGATAGGTGTTAATACGAAATCTACATATCCCCCCTATTTCAGGGGTTTTATCAGCTTCTAAGTTTTAAAAGTAAGAAGTCTCCATTAGGAGCAGCAGGTTACTGTTTTCTAAGTCAGAGGACAGATCAGACTAAGACAAGGCAACACACAGAGCTCAAAAGAAAAATGTTTTTTCTTTTCTATGGTCTTCATATAGACTTCATGTATTAGTGGATTTGTTGGTTGAACAATGAGGTTGCAGATTAGTTTGAACATGATGTGAAAGCACTCCAGTAGCGTTTTAAGCAGGTCATAATTGTGGATGCTGCCATTCTTGCACTGCTGGCTCTGGCTGCTTGGTTTTGAGTCAGCATTTCTCCTGTTTGAAAAACAGGTCCCTTCAAACTTGAAGAGGCTCAGGTTGAACACCTGAGAACTTTAATCCAGAATCTCTCATTACCTTTTAAAATCTCTTAGAAAATGTGGCTTCCAGGCCTGGTACTTTTCTGTACTGGGGGGTATTGATTTATTATGTCTTGCCTGGAAGACTCTTGTGTAACTGCACTATTCTAGCTTCCTAAGAGGCCTCTGTCTACATTGCTCACTTGGGATGAACCTTGGAACTTCAGCAGGCCTCTAAAGTTTTCAAGTCACAGAAACTTCCTGAGCTATATTAAAAATGGTCTTTTTAAAAAAAATGGTTTTACCTCTTAATAGCCACTTTTTCACCTTGGAGACTAAAGCCACAATAGAGCAGTAAGTCTAGATGTTAGTTTAGAAAAAAAATAATACTACACATTGCAATTCCTACCACTAAAGAAAGGACAGAACCCTTTCCACCAACTAATCTACAACAAATAGTACTATTTTTCTTCAGTTAGCCTGATAATTTAATTTGCAGGTTGATGCAGGGCAGACAGATCTAGAATAGTATTGTCAACCTGAAGCAAAGCATAATGGTAATTTTGGGGGAAAAAAAAATGTTTGCACCATACTGCAATCTATGAACATATCTGAATGCAGAGGAAGATGAGACTTGTAATCCCCTTAACAATTTTATTGAGGGCAGTGTATTGCCCTTGCAAACAAATTGTTTGGAAAAACATTTGCATATTTAAATAGACTTATATATTTAATAGCTTAATAGTTGCTTACCTTACTTATCCATCAGTACATTACAATGAGTAGAAAGACGTTATATTATTTCAGTCTTGTTTAGAAATATACCACTGTGGTCCTGGCACATCATTTGACTGCTGTAAGTAATGGAATAATCTGAGCCATTCCTGGTTAGGGGTTATTTTCTGCTAATTACTGTTTGATTGCACTAAAATGAGGTACTTGATCTAGGAGCTGTGGTGCAATAGACTCTGGTTAGAGGCAGACAAGTAGTGGAAGACTTCCACTGGTGGAGATATCCGTGGTAATTTTATGTGGTGCTTGTTGGAAGGATCAGATTTGCAGCGAGAGTAGGAATCGCAAACAGAATTGTTGAGAGTTGGAACCTGTTTTTAGTGGATATCACAGAAAAGATGTTCTACTGGTGTGAAAACTGAGAAGGTGAGAGCTTAATTAGGAATGGAGGAGCTAATGAATGAGAGTGAGGAAAGAACAGTGTTTGGGTGTTACTGTCACATGTCATAAACGATTTTTTGGTAGAAAGCTGAATGGAGTACTTGCAAGCTGGCTTTTTTTTTTTTAATAATCCAGGCAGGAAGACAAGAAAAAGCAAAAGATATGCATGCATTGCAAGTAGTGCGATGTAGTAAAAAAGTAGATTCATATGGAAAAGGGAAGGTATTATCTTGCTGCATCAGGAAGACATGGAGTTCTGTTTTGAAAGCACCATTTGCAATATCACTAAAAGCAGTCTCGCTGGGCTGCACATTAATCTTGCATTTGAGCATCATATGTGTGAAAAAATTCAGCACCATGAAAATGTGCACATTGCAAATTATTCGTTAGGTTTACATCTTTTGGAATTACTGGGAATTTCTCTACGTGAAACCTGTTCAGAACATAAAAGCTACCAGTCAAACTTGCAAATTGATTATTAATATTTGGTAGTCATGAAGTGTTTATGGATTTAATGGAAGCAGTGTTTTAAAGCTGTAGGAAATCATTAATAATTGTTTAAAGAGAATTTGCTCTTTATGGAATATGAATATGAATACAAGGAATATGAATAACCTGCTTATTTGGCCCTCTCAAGAGCAAATACAATATTAGATGAGCATTATAGTGAAGAGAAGGGGAAAAGTGATCCTGTAAGTGAGGCATTTTGGTGGCTGATGGTGGAAGGGCTATTTAAGGCTAATTTAAGTCTCTCTAGACCTCTTAGCACTTTCTATTATTAGTCTAACTCAAGAGCAGAGGCTATACATCATCAACCCTCTAGTAAGACTACTGATGGTTATGTGGTTAAAAATAATATGAAGACTAGAATACAAAAAAAGAAAACGACTGCAACTTGATAAGAAATTCATATTCTGCCTGTGTACTCTAATGAAGAGCTCCAGTGTATCACAAAAAACCTGAAGAAGTAACTATAACATACAAATTTTGGGGTTTTTTTCCTATCCATATAAAAGAAAAAGTACATTTCTGGATGCTGAAACAGAAGGAAAGGAGAAAAAGAGACAGAACTGAGAGAGTCAATGTTGTTTCAGGATGGCTTGTTGAATGAGATAACGGTTTTGAGATTCCAGACTATGGGGAAAACCACATTAATACTGTAGATGATTTATCTTTAAATAAACCAGTAGAATGTTGTTACCAAATTGATGGCAATGCTAGCTATGGTTTTGGGAGAAGAAAAGTGAGAGAGAAGGTCTTTGCTTCTTCAGATAGCGAAAGTAGGGTAAATCGGATCAGAATTTCACATCACCAGTAATGCAAGGTGTTTAAATTATTATTTCTGAGGATGTTTGTTGAGAAAGAACTGTCTCTTAGTACTGTCCTAAAGCATATGGTAGAAGGTCAATCCTCTTCTCTAGCTATTTAAAGAGAGAAAGGTTGATAAATAGTGAAATTCTCAGGAAGACACGGACTGCACATTTGTATTCACTGCTGCAAGCTGACGACTTTTCATTGCATACAGAAGTGGATTTGATCAGAACATAACAAGTTACAGCCTGAAATCGTAGCAATGGGAGATTTAGGTAGAGTTTGACAAGAGGGGAAGTAGCTCTAAACAGAAGAGAGCTTGAAGTGTCCTGATAGATTGTGAACAGAAGTTGTGGGATTTTCACCACAGATTTTTTTAAAACAGAGCGATGCAGTGGCAAATTAAAATCAGTATTGGTAAGTGTAATGTAAGGCACCTTGGAAAAGAGCAGTCATAATACACTATAGTGGATTCTTAGGTTTGTCACTGCTCTGGAACTACATCTTGGACTTTGAATAAATATTTCCAGCAAAGTTGAATTTGATACTAGGAGACAGTAGGGGACATATATATGTCAATAGCCATAGGCAGAACTTGATAGGCCTTGCTAGTTAACAGGATGGGAGACTGAATTGGTTTTTTCCTTTACCAGATTCAGAGCTTTCTAAATACACAAGACAGGGCAGAGCTTTTCACATGAGCAGATACTGTCAATATCAAGACAAATGTGTTTATCAGATCAGTAATGCATTTAGGAATGCAAATGGGAAAAAAAAATCTGTTCGTCAGATCAGTGTATTTCTGACACAGTCTCTCTGTAGTATTAATGAAATGCAAAAAACTCTCACTAGTTTTAATGTAAAACTCAAGCTGTTTAAGAAGGGGTTTATATGATATTTCAGCCTGGGACAACTGGGCCTGAGCTCAATAACTGAAAAGGTCCCTTCTAATCCTATGTGGTATCTTTGCAAATATATTCTCTATTTGCTTCATGGAGCTCTCTTGGGTTCCACTGAACAGGAAATAAATAATCTCCTTTACTAGAGAAGGTGTATTATTTGGAGATTATGTTTTGGCTTCTTCATGATTTTAAAACACCATTTTTAAGGATTAAAGCAGCAGCAGAGCTGATTATTTAGTGGTTATTACTTGATGAGGTAATGACACTTGGCTTATTTCCTATGCACTTTTTGATCTACTGATGAAAAACACTCTATAGGCTAGGTAATATTATTGTTAACAATAGTAGAGTGTTGGGAACTAATTAGTCACACCAGCCTTTTTAGGCAAAGGAAAAGAAGTGTTGATGGAGAAAAAGGAATGCTGTTAAGCTTTAGGAATGCTTCTTTTGAGTGACAGTCTCACTGTGTAACATGAACTACTCAAAGCAGTCAGGTGCACTTGTGTGGGAAAATGGATTTCTTTCGAATTGGGTGGTTCAGGGTTTGTTTGGGGGTGTGTGTGATCAGGTTTTGGTAGCAGGGGGAGCTACAGAGGTGAGTGACTTCCCTGAGAAGCTGCTAGAAGCTCCCCTTCTGTCCAACAGAGCCACTGCCAGCTGGCTCCAGTTTGACCCTGCCCCTGGCCAAGGCTGAGCCCAGCAGAAACGGTGGTGGTGCCTCTGGGATAACAGAATGGAGAATTAAGAAGGGGAAAAATCCCCCAAACCACAATAGAAAAAGCAGCTGGAAAGAGGACAGAGAATATGTTAGTGGAAGACAGATGGGGAGCAGAATGAAACCCCCAGAACCTCAGAGGAAATCATTAGCAACATGCTACACTGTGTATAATTTATAATATATTCTGTATGTGGTTTTTGAGAAAGCTTGATGTTGATGAAATCTGGTTCATGAAATCCAAATTTGAGACTAGATAAGCACAAATTAGTTATTTGTTCACCATGTAGACCTTCAGTAACCTTCAAGATATAAATGAATCCATGGGAATATTTTATTACACTTATTGTGAATATGACAAATCACATCTTTTTTATAAAATAAATATGGCTGTCAAAAGGTTAAATGAAATAACTTTTTCTGAGAATTTGAAGGTCACTGGGAGGTCATCCAGCATCTTGGCTTTAATACTCTTACACTCTAACAAAATTGAGACCGTCTTCAAAAAACCAAAACAAGCAGTTTCTCTGTCATTAACCACACAAAATGAAATAGCTTCCTCTTTTTTGTACTTGACATCTTGCATATGTGGAAATTTCCTTGAAACTCCTGGAAGTAGTACCAGTTTAAAAAAAACCCTGTAGTCTATGTGAGAAAGAAAGAAAGAAAGAAAGAAAGAAAGAAAGAAAGAAAGAAAGAAAGAAAGAAAGAAAGAAAGAAAGAAGTGATACACCAATACTGTTACCAGAAAAAGCAGAGTAATTTGAACACCATAAGTGTTGTTATCTAGATAAGTACTGGAATACCTCTGTTTCTTTTAAGTTTCTTTTGAAACTTGAATTCACTGAATGGGGAAATATTTCCTGGTTTCATATTTTTATGTAACTACAGCTGTGTTGTTGTGGTGGGTTAACCTTCACTGACTGCCCAGTGCCCACCGAAGTCACTTTCATTCTCCTCCTCAGCTGAATGGGGCAGACAAAACATAACAAAAGGCTCATGAGTCACCCCACTACCAAAATCTTGTCATGCAAACCCAGTACAGTGATAGACCTCTTATTTAGTCATGCTTTACATATAGTTGTACCTAATATCTGTAGTCCCTAATTTCTCTGCTCTTAATTCCTTGCTGAAGGCTTTATTGTGACTCTATACATATATTTGGCTTCACTGTAGACTGTGACATGAACAGTTCATCAAAGAAGGGAAAATTAAGTGCTCAGTTGCTCTTTTGAAGTTACTAGTTGCCTTTTCTTCCAATCTGCTGTTTTCCAGAGAACACAATTGAATGGTCACTCTGACTACCTCAGCTTACTGGACAAAATTGAAAACAATTTAACTATGCTGTGTTTATTGATTACTGTGGCTTTTGTTTCTTTTTTACGTGGTTGGCTGGAATGTTTTCATGTAACCCTCTCTTTTCTGATCAATGATGGAGGTAAAAGCAGCAACAAAAAAGAAGTTAATTGAAACTGTGTTCAGTTTTCCTACTTTTGCTATTTCTTACTGCATCACAGCCTGTCACTGCTGTGCTCTGTTGCTCACTTGCATGCTCACCTGCACCCATTTTCTCTTTCACATTTGTGGTTGCTTGCTCTCTACTTTCAGCCCCACTCGCTCAGAATCCTGTAACTATTCTGCTCTTGCACTTGCACTGGTTCACACATCCCTCACACTCTTGACTTTTTCCTCGGTGTTTTCACACTTGGATCTCTTTTAAACCTTTTGTGTTGCACTTCTTTTTTGTGCTTCATTTCACTCTCTCTCTCTCACACATATGTTCAATTTTCTCTGTTCCATTACTGCATTCCTGGGGACACATCTGCAGTTCTGCCTAGCAGGAGTAAGGGCTGCTATTCTAGTACATCTCTGATAGTTTTTATGTTCCTTGTTCAGCACCAATGATGATGTGACCAGAAAATTTTAACCACTGCTATTTTCCCTCCACATGTACATCATTAATTTTTGTTCTGTCTTTAAAAAAATAACACCATTTGCTTCTTGTTTTAAAAATCGATTTTTACTCGGGGAAAAAAAGGGGTTTATTTTTGAGATGTAAAACCAAGCAACATTGCTCAGCAAAGTTATAATATGTTCTGTGTGAAAGACCCGAGTAACCTGGAAATGAACCTAAAAGAAAAGAGTTTTGCATTCCTCCAGTTAAAACAGACAAGATCCAGTATGGTTCAGGTTTTCCGTTCTTTACAAGAAAGACATTTCAGACTTGAGAATTTGTGAAAGTCAAATGGGCGTAGTTCACCTGTCTAATGCTTTCCTATGCTGCCTATTCTGCTCTCTGAATACCTGCTTAGCTATGCTTAACATAAAAAAAAAAAAAAAACCAAAAGAAAACCCCAGAAACCTCAACCACTGACTGTATTTTATGTTTTTGTGTTGGGACTCTTTCTTATGATTAATTATTCCCTTTATGAGTAAACTTCTCCAAACCAATGTAGCTTTCTGTTCTTTTTTTCTTAGTACTCAGCTTTGTGGGGGGTTTGCATCTGTTTTATTTGCACAACCTTACATGCTTGTATTTAGGGCTTTCACAGGAGAAAATGTCATGAGAAATTATATGGCCAGCCAAGAGAAACTAGAAAACAAGATTTTCAGATAGTTAAAAATTTCTTCACAAATCTATACATTGCTTCTCTGCTTACTTTTGGTCTTTTACCTGATGGAACAGGTTGCCCAGAGAAGTTGTGCATGCCCCATATTCAGAAACATTCAAGGTCATGTTTGACAGGTCTTTGAAGCAACGTGAACCTAGTGATTGATGTCCCAACCCACTGCAGGGGTGTGGGACTAGATGACCTTTAAAGGTCTCTTCTAACTCAAATCATTCTGTGATTCTATGTTGAACTATAAGTGGTGTGTGGAGGGTGTTTGTCCTTAGTTTTAGCTAGCTGCCAGATGGTTTTAGTGTTATTTCACTGCAACTAAGAATAAACGAAAGATATGATTTTCCTTTACAAGGAGAAGAAGCTGTCTCTTCTCCAGTCATTTATGATAAAAGGGAAAAGGGGTGCTAGGAGGGAGATTTTCAGATGTTTTATAGAAATAAGCAAAGCAATTCATTGTGACAGGATAGCAAAACTCAATGTTTATCTACATTGCATTTAGAAGAACAGTTGAAGAACTGCTATCACATATCCAGTATCCACTGCTGTTGGTAAGGTGGAATATGGATGTTTTGGAAGTCAATGTGCAGCTTGAGGTGATCCAGCCTCACTGGTGTCAGTGTCTGAACTAGTTAATGAAAACATCTCTGATGTGTCTGCATTCAAAGCTGCCATAACCCATCACCAAAGTTACAGAGATAATGGGCAGCCTGATAGGAGCAGAGGCAAGAAGGTCACCAAGAGCAGAGGGACTGAAAAAGCAGTGGAAGAGATCAGAAGCCTTTCCAAGTGATCTGTGTGACCGATCCATCCAGCTATGTCTTGTCTCTCACCTGCTTACTTCCTGGGAAGGTTTGTATCTGCTGCTGGTAGGCAGAGAGGGCAATTTTTCTCCTACTTCCCCTTGTCAGAAGTTCACAAAGCCTTGGGGCAAAAGAATCACTGAGACTCCCAAATTGTTAATTCATTTTTATTGGCATAATCACTGTTAGTAATTATGGGATATTATTTTAATATCTCTTTGTAGTCAAAGTAGAACTTTTACTGTCTGGAAAGCAACTTGATTTAGAAGATAAAGAACTGTTATGAGTGGCATACCTACAGGAATGTCCATTTTTCTACAGTGACAAAAGAATATATTTTTGAATTATGAAGGTTTAAATCATTAAAGTTGAAAGTGCATTTTACTTTGGGAGCAGAGTTTGAAAGGGGTAGAAATGTTATTCCCTGTCTGAATTCTTTCTTTGACTCCTGGGTTGTTTGACTTTCCAGTAGGTTTGAATTTATGACAAAAGTCAGTCTAGAGCAGAAGTCCATGTAACTGGAGGAATGAAGAGCAGTTTGGGCTTGCTAAATGGCAAAACTCTGCTTGTGTTATGCCATAGCTGCAAATGGGGAGATACTATGTGCAGGTAGGAAACCTAAATGTGCTTTTCCTTGTTCCGGCCAGGACTGGGTGAGTTATTATGGTTACCAAGAGGAGGCATGAGCAGGACACAGAGGTTATTCGGTACTACCTCATGTCATTGCCGGGGGCAGGACAGGGACTCTCCAGGAGAAGGGCTTTCTTCCTGATTGAGAAAATGTGGAGGGAGCAGTCTGGTATTGTCAATTACTGGGGAATTTTTCTGTGTGAATCATTTGTTGTACCTTTGTTATTAATGTTGTTATTGATACTGTTTGTTTTCTTATCTCAGTACCATTTTCAGTAAATTGTTCTTATCACAACCCGTAATCTTTGCCTTTTGTGCCTCCAATTGGAAGTGGGTGGGAAAACTAAATTGGGGAATACCATTCCTAAACCATGACAGCATTGTATATGGATTGGCAGGACGTAATGTGCTCCTAGCTTGGTTTGGTTATAGTGGGAATTCCTCATGCCAGCTGCACACTGGGATGTGAAATACAGCTATTTTACTGCAGAACCTAGTGTAGGGTGCCCATCCTTCCCTCTGTATCCTCCCTGATGGCTCTTCTGGATTTTTGAGACGTTGAAGCCAAAAATAGACATGTAGCAAGACAGCAGTTCATGGGGTGAGATGCCTAATATCTCTGTATTTGCAACTAAAGTTTTCACAAGTCACTATCTGTAAAAGTGTAGCTTAGTTTGTTGTTAATTTCCAAGTCTATAACATCAAATGAGTGTAAAACTTAAGGAAGGGAATGAGTTATCAGCTCATTGGAGGCAAGGAGGGAAGGACACTAAGATACATTTTAGCAGGTAGATCAAAGTGGACCTCTCAATTTTCTTGAAATTCATCAAAAAAGAAAATTCAGTGCTTTTTTTTTAATGTATGTTCCATTAATTTCTTTAATGAGTATTTGAAAATCTTTCACCTTCAAGAGTAATTATTCTCTAAGTCTTATCCATTCTTTCCATTTTGTAGATATTTTTCTTCCTTAAAAAAAAAAAAGAAAAAAGAAAAAATGGATTAATTATAAGAAGATAGATACTTAACTAAGCTTCAGGCTTCTTGATGAGTCCTAGCCTGTAGCTAATAAATGTTATCTCTGGAAATTTAAACATTTTTTTCTTTTAATTGAGTTTTTTAAAAAGTGGGGATATGTTAAAAAATTGCATGACAAGGTAATATATAACTGTCATGGATTAATTAAACTCACCCATAGTAAAGCTTCATTATGTACTTATTTTCAGTATCAGAAAAATAAAAGCAAGATTATATCTATCTCCATGTGAACAGAAAATCCTGTTCTTTTCTTAGTCTGTAAAATAAAAAAATGTACTAGTAAAATCACAAAAATTGGCAGAAGGAGAAAAGAATGGATATAATTCTTTAAATAACTTTAAATATTTTAAATACTCTCATTTTTTAAGATTTAATAGAATTTAATTTGACTGGGGGTGTCTCTTTGGCTAGAAAAAATACCACTTACAGTATTGTCAATCCCAAATATCCTAATATCCTGCATTCTGGATCACAAAAATCATGACATTGGGTTTCTAGTTTTGTTTTCAAAGCAACTGTGCATCTGTTCTCCTAAAAATAAGTCCTCATTAGCTACCATTTAGGTTATGAATTATTAGATCCTAGATCATATTAGAATTTATAAATAGATAAAAATTTCAAGTTTTCTTGGGCATTGTAAGGAACGAAAAAATCTTTTTGCTATAGAAAAGAAAACCAAGACTCTTTGAGTAACAGTTCATGTGTACATTCGCATTAATTAAGACTGCAAAAGCTAAGCTGTACTTGTAAGGCAGGTACGTGGGATTTTTATCTAAGTGAATCCTGTTTGGTTTATTTAATCTATCTTAAAAGTTCTCAGGAACATCTCTGTTGAAATTTGTTGAAGAATTATGACATCTCAAGTAGTACTTAGGAGGTGCATCTTACTTTCCTGTTCGCTAGCTTTACTTCTTGCAGCACAGGAGTGCTGAGTGCTGTTTCTCTCTGAGACACAAGAATGCTTGGTTTTCAGAAGAGCAGCCCAGGGCATGACAACTTTTGGGAAATTTTGTGATAATCCGCAGCAGTTTGCACTGTAATATGCAGCTGCCAGTGGTCATGCTGCCACCGGGCAGCTCCGCAGGATTCATGGAACTTGGCCATCCATGCTTGTGGCAATTTTCTGTGTGCATACTTAGGAAGAGTGTTGGGAAATGTCTGCTTCCTCTTTGATGGAAGTTACAATGTGGCAAGAGAGACCCTTGTGGATGGAGAGCAGGGAGCATGTTTGTTTACACCTTGCATGCTGATGGAATAGGTAGTGTGGGGCCTGATCTTGTCAGCAGCAACCGCGTCAATGAACTCTGTCAGTGTGCAGTTCTCAGGACCAGTTATAAACTTTGATGGAAGTCATAGATTAATTGAGTTCAAGGCCATTAAGGCCATCCCAATTGTCTGAGCTGGTCTCTGATGGGAAGGTCATGTAATCATTAGTCATTTTCAGCAACTAAAATGTTTACCCCATTTCTCATTCGAAACTTGTCTTCCAGTTGGTGGTTCTTGCTGAATCATTTTCCATAAGATTAAAGAACTCTTCCATTCCTGATTTTTTCTTCATGTGGAAGAACTAACATAGTTAAACAAACTCACTTCTCTATTTTCTTCTTGCAAGCTGGAAGGTTTGACGTCTTTCAATTGTGGGGCATTATCTCTAGTTTTAACTTTTTTGCTTGCTCTCTTCTGAATCCTCTCCAGATTTTCAATGTATTTTTAAAAATGCACGTGACAGAACCCATAGTGGTATGAAATATAATTTTTATCACTACTACATAGAGATACTACATATATTTATAACTTCCTGCTCTTTACTCCCCAGTTACATTTTCAAGAACCAAATCACTTATACTCCCAGTTCTTGAAATTCTTTTTAAAATTATCTGCTTACCTATGCTGATTTTAAGTCCCTTCCATGATCAATATTTTCTAAAATACGTGATTCTGTTTTATAGATACAGTCTGCATTGTTTATTCTCAAAAATATTCCTATGCAGTTGGATGTAACGAACAGCCTTTTGTCTGAGTGGGCAGGATTGCCCTGTCTTTAGCACAATTTACACTATTAACTTTGTGTTGTATGGAAAGTTTTGGGGTTTGTTTTGTTTTTGTTTTTGTTTTTTTTTTTCCAATTTCCAAAGCATCAGTAAATGTTAAATAGGAACCACCATAGTACTGAGTACTTTGAGGCCCCAGCAGGTATTCGTGTTGCAGTAACAGACACTTGGTGCTTGCAGTCTGGTTAAGTAGCCATGTTTTAGTCCTTAATGTAGAATGTCCTGGTATTGTAGCTTTTTAACAAGAAAATGTTACTAGATCAGACACCTTGCAATGCCTTAATATGTTAAATTGTACATCTGTGTATAATCTTTAGTTGCCAACTTTAAATCAGATGAAAAGATAAAATCAGTCTTATCAGATTGATAGCAAAAAAAAAAAAAAGGCTGTCTATCTTTAGTTATATTTCTATCAATTAGTTTTCTATCTTCTGACTTCTGGATGAACTTTTTCATTACTTTAAGTGCTCTTAGTGCATTTGGCATCAGTGCAACAGGCACAAGAGTCACCATGATCATTTTGTTTCTCCATTTTGAGTACTTACACAGAATAAATACTCAAGTCAATAAAACAGCCTGTCCTTTCTGATAGGTATTATGTATCGTTCTTGGCTGTTCTGGGCACAAAATCCTTTATTTTTTAGCACATTGTCTTCCACTGGTTATTTAGTATGGACCACTGGATAGAAGATATCCTGGTTTACGTTCCTGTAAATAAAAGTCAAGTCTTAAAGTTGTCTTCAGTGCAACTAATTATATTATGTAAAATCACTGTGCTTACTGTGTTCAAAAATCACAGATTTTCTAAAGCCTCTAAATAAGGAAGAAGGTCGCATTCAGTTCATTTAGTCTGCCAAACACACACTGCTTTCCAAGACATTGGTATATGCTGAGTAGACATATTTCTCATCTTTTCTTGTCAGCATAGTAGCTTCCTTAATTTTTCTAGTCAAATATCAAAAGGTTTTCTTGAGGGTCTACCCTTCTAGCTTGAATCATCTGGCTCAAGACCCCTTTTGAAATTTTTCTGAAGCCCCATTTTAAGCCTGTGTTGGAGCATCACAGGCTGAATTTACACAGAGGGTCACTGCAGTCCAAAGAACTGAATGTGTACATCCTTGCACAATAGTTCTACCTTAGTGTGATTAAAATGGCTCTTCCAACTGTGCACCACAACAAGGCTTCACAGAGGAAAAATCATGAACTTTCTAATCTCCCCCCTGCCTTTCTAATTCTCTGTTTGTCTATTTTGTTAGTGCAGATATCATTGAGAGCTCAGTGGCTGATTTATAGTTTTCATAGCTCTTAAATAAACTACATAAATTTAGAAAGAGAAACTGAAAAATGTTCAACCTACCTTACACAAACTGTTCTTTCTTCAGTAATATTGGCGTATGTACACCTGATTCCCCTTTAAAAATGAAATGGAATACCTTTATAAGCAATAGCTGCCACTTATTGCAGTCAAGTCACTGTTTGAACACCTCCAAAAGTAGGTCTGTCTTAGTTTTCCTTGCGACTTGGACTTTTTCCCTGGAATTTAGATTGTAAAGCCTCTTGTTCTTCTTCTTCCCCACAGACAGGACCATCTGGACATTGTTACGTTGTAATTGTGGAGAGCCTATACTTTTGTTTGTTAGGATTATGGGATTAGTCTGGCTTTTAAATAAAAGTGAAACAGACATCATCTCATTAACATTTATATTACTTCTTTCTTACTTTGGTTGCAGCCAGTAATACTCAAGTGTAAGTTTCGTGTGATTTTGTAGAATTTGGTGCCATGAGATATGGCAGCAGATTAATGCAGAGTTTGGCTTTGGCTGGCTTTGCAGTGGAAGTGTGGTAGAACTTCATTAGTTCACATGCCTTAGACATTTGGATTCCTACACTTCCAAATGCATCTTCGAAATTTCAGAAATATGGTTCTCCAGGCAGGGGCTATCACTGAGCTCTGGGATGCACATTTTTTAAGCTCTGATTGTGTTCTCTCAGTCCTTCACCAAAATCACTGACACTCAGGAAATTTCTAGTGTGCCAGGGAAAAGGATGCAGTTGGAGCCTTGCATGACATAGGCCACAGGATTTTTTTGTCATCTTTTACAAAAACTTGTTCTTGATTTTAAAATTCACAGAGATGGGAAGTCATTGGTGATTCTCAGTGAGTTATGTCAATGCTAAATTACTTTTTTTGCTCAAAATTCAGACTGTGTTTCTATCTTTTATTTTTGAAAATTCACTTATCAATCTCTGGTTCCTCTACCATTCTCTTAAAACTGGAAGTCATGTTGGAGTGAACTTTGCTATTTTTTGAAAGGATATGAGCAAATTGCCTATTAGCCATACTTCTGTTTATCTGAGTAGTTTTCTGTCCTTCAGCAGTTCATTCTGAAATAGATTTTTCGGCACTCGGGCCATTCTGTAGGTCTTCATGTAATTCAGCATACTGAGTTCCTTGTTAAATAAAGATCACCAGAACAGAACAGTATTCTATATTATTCATTTTTATATATTGCACAAATACACATAGGAAAACATTGAAGTGTTTTTATAAAGAATTGAGATTGACAAAATGTTTCCATTCCAAATGTCCTTTTAAGAGGCTTACAGTTGTTCACAGACTGTGACTGTTCAGGATAGAATTTTAGATTTTGATGAAGACCCTATGCAAGACTTCTTTAATTATTTGAGAAAATTGCTTTTTTTCCAGGAGAAAATAATTTTTCTTGCAAATATGATTCAATTACTGTTCAACTGTAACAGGAAATATTTTCATTCTTTGACCCCATTTCTGCCAATTCTGACTTTAGGAAAGTTACCCATTGAGTTGAAATATCTAGTGCTTCTTTGCTTAGAAGTTTGTTTATTTCATGGTGAGGAAGGGAGAGGTACAAAGCTATTGAATTAAGTGCTGTAGAGATTGACAAAGGATAGGGGATAAAACAGTATGTTAGCTGTCATGTTTGGATTTTTTTTCCTTTGAGTGGGTGATTTCAAAAAGACTTCACTTGAAAACTTCACAGGTACTGTGAACAGGGCCTTTCACGAGGGCAGGTGTCCATAACATTGAAAAAACCCCCGTGATTTTGAGAAAATTATCAGTATGAAGATGAGATGCTGTGCAGGAGTAGCAGAAAGTGACCTGCCACTGTTACTTCAGAATGTTCTGAGAAGGAAAGCTATTTGAGCAGGAGATAAACATGTGTGTTTTGGTTATATACTGTAAAACAATTATCTGGAATTGAATTTCAGTGCAAGAAGAAGCTTTGGTATATAGTGCTATGCCTGTTAATTTAAATGCACAGAAGCCAAGAACTTTAGAGTTACAGCAGCTGTGGGAAAAATAAGTTGGTAATGTTTACATACATTTCAGAGCATAAATTTCTTACCATAAACAGCAATGCAAAACACTACATATGTGCAAGTGGAGAGAGCAATGGATACTGTGAGAACCATGGATGAATTTGAATTTCTAGACTTTAAACACAGAACCCCAAGACTGCACTCACAGCTTGTTTCCCACTGAATATCTAAGATACAAAGTGATTTACATCCTGTTTTAAAATACACGACCCTGATTCTGCATAAACGTAAGTGTTTACATAAATTCAGTCATCTAAGTAACCACACTGCCTGCTGTAACTTCTTCCTAGTGGTTCACATGCATGTACATGTTTACTGAGCTTAGTTACTGGCATCCTAGAAACTATGCAAACCAAGAAATGAAAATGAACATGTTAAAAGAAAGTGCATTTTCTGACACAGGGCAGCTGGATTAAGATTCTTGCTGGTTTGTCAGTTTGGCTTCAGCTTCCTGAACTTCTCCCCACCTTGAGCAGCAGAGGATGTCAAGAATTCTCTTTGACTGGATACTTTTGCTTTTAGGTAGTAGTTAATGCTGGCTAAGGATCAACTTGATTCATTTAATGCTGGCTAAGAGTCTTTATGGCCTGTAAATCATGTAGGAGTAGTGTCTGTGCTCTTAGTGGTTGTTGGCTCTATTCATTGTAGTTTGTAATAAAAGATAATAGGTTTTGAGCTTTTTGCTCTCTCCTTAACCCACTGTTCATCCCTTTGTTGCTCAGAGAGTGTGTATTGTAAAATAATCAATGTCCACTTGGATTGATTTATTCTCTGTTAAGCATCAGGTCTACATATTGTTGTGTTCATTTCTGACATGTTTTATGGTGCAAGTTTGTAAATAAATATACTGAATCTGATTTTCTTCTAATCCATCAAATCAGATTGATCAGTAAGAAATCATTTCTCTTTTTTAAAACAAGTTTCTTTTGAGAACATACCAGTATTTCATTGTGTATTTTGTGGCCTTTGTTCTGATGCTTGTTTTGATGTGGAACCTCTAAAAACACACCAGATCAGCAAAAAACAGAGAAGTTAGTCTAGCCTCTTTGCCTATATTTGCTAAACATGGTAATTTAAGACATAGCTGTGACAGCATATTGCTGGTTTATTATTATTTTTTAATAACTATTTTTCTTATTTAGCAAAGACTGGAAAGGACCATATCAGAAAACTGGAAGTTTTACCATTGGTATCAGTGGACTTGTTTCAGAAGATCTTCATGGGTGGTGATGGGGAAGGTTTATTTACTCTTTTATTGTTAAACCTTTAGGGAACTACTTGTCAGTTCTTCTCTGCTATTAGTAAGGATAAGTGTATTTTTGCTCTCACTTTTTACTTGAGATCCTACAAAAGTCCTCTATGGCAGTTGTGAGAGCCTGGAGAATATCACCAATTATTTTGAAGCTCATCATGTGAGTTTCACGTCAGTACTAGTGATGTCTAGATGCTTCACTGTTGTTTCCTGTTAAGAGAGTTCATTATTATCTGGTTCTCCTGAATGATTGGCAGTGGTTGACACAAGGACTGGATATGTGTCTTTGTACTCTCAACTCCACTGCAAATTAAAATTTCATCCATGTGTTCTTGGAGAAGCTTTCAAGGCTCTTCTCAGAATGCTTCACAATACAGTGATCAAAATCTTCCTTAAAAACATGAGCTAAGTTCACATGAGCTGCCTAGGTGCCTAAATGGCAACCCCTAAGATAAAGAGAGAGATGAACAACTCAGATCATCTGAATGGCACCCTGGTCTCAGTTCCTCTGAGCTTCTAGGAGGAGGAGGATGGCCTAGTTAAATTGAGCACACTGCCATTGGCAATCTGAAACAGCCCATGGCTACCAGCAGCTTTTCTAGCACATCACAGGTAGTTAAGTACCAGAAGGGAGGCGATGTCTACTGGACACACTCATACAAGTTTTTGTCTGCCTTCACAGTGGCCAAGAGGGATGGACAAAGCCAGGAGAGAGATGCTGCCTGCTCCCCAGTACAACCAGAATTGAGGTCTCCCACCTTTGCCATGCTGGTGGTACTTTGGCCATGTTCTGCCTTCAGGGACTTGGGAGGAGGAAGCAATGCAGAGGATCCCTGAAGCTTGCTGGTTTATAGCAGCTCTAACAGATGTATGGCAATGTGCTGTGTTTGGCAGCAGCCAGCAGCAATGCTCTCACTTGCCAAGACAATTGGCAGCAGATGGCTCTGTCCAAATCTGCCATGAAATTCATTTAAACTAAAAAAGATAGAGTATTGTACTTGGAGCTGATTCATTGCAAGAAAAAGAGATTCCTTGTACTTTGATTTTATAAGTCGTGAATTTCTCAAGTACTGATGAGAATTCAGATTATTGCATAGCTTCCTCTCCACATCCCAGCACCATGGTCATGCAAAAGTGAGAAAAGTTCAGCTCTATTTTTCAGTGGTATCAAAGGCAGATTTTCTATATTTACTATAGCTCCTAGGGTAACTTTTTAAAGTGGATCACAGCTGAAGAAATTTTGGACCAACAGTTCTTGGTCTGGTTTTTTGTACAACTCTGTGTCCAAATCTTTATTTTGGCAGCTGACCCCATGATGAAAACAATACCACATTGCAGCAGTATATGCCATCTGTGATAACTTTTTAAATATAATTTTTGCTGCAAAATAACAAGTGCTTAATGTAGTCTCTCCTCCAGCTTTTCTTCTATACTGATAATCAGAATTCTCATGTGAGTTTGAGCTGCTGGTCTTCATGGAACTTACTGACAAAAAGCAGTAAAAGCGGGACAGTATAGAAGATGTTCAATTTATACTCTTTTAATGATAACCTGAGCCTTCCAGAATCTTCTATCTCTATAAAGTTTGTAGTTTTGCTTACAAAATATGTTCATATAAGTAATATCAATAAATGCCAGAAAGCCATGCTATTTTTCTGGCAAGAGTGATCTTTGTCTCTACCATTCTTGCCACTGCCTAAAGCCAGGCAGTCTACACTTATTTCTTCCTGATCGTTGCTCTTTAAAAAAAAAAAAGAGAGAAACAGACCTTCATGAAGTAATATCATTGTTGGCCAATGTCTTTTTAACCCAGGTGAAAAATTGTCCTTATGCTTTCAAAAGCTTGAAAAAAATCTACAAACTCAACAAAATGTTTTGGAAAATATATGGTTTGAAGAAAAAAGCAAATCAGTGATCTTTGGTATCCAGTAGTTTTTGTGTTTGGAATAAATGCTGTTAAGACCAAAAATAAATCTATTACTTTAAAAATGTTTGGAAAGCTAACTAGCTGAAAATTTGGAATAACTTTCTAATTTGTGTTAAAATTTAAGTATTAACTAAAAAGGCACAATCTTGAGCATCCTGTTTTGAAAGTCTTGAAAACTACTTATTTTGACTAAGAATGTGCTTTTCAGTTGTAGCCAGGTGATTTAGGAACTGGGGAAACAGGCCCGCAAAACAGGTTCAAAAGTATCTGAGAGATTTAGGAAGATGAGCACAGCCTGTTTGTTCTTGTAACTAATGACTGCCATTCTAAAAATCCCACTTCATTTCCCAAGCTTTATTTATATGCTAAATTGCTGGTGATTAAAAAATGCTATTTATAGAAATCTCAAGGAAGTAAGGTGCAAAATACTGCAGGGGTGTAACAAGTATATTTTCTCAGAGCACCTCCCCAGCAGACAATCATTTGTATGTTGTACTGTTGAAACACTTCCAGCACGGAGGCAACTGCACCAGTAAAAAAACCTCTCTGTATTGATACAATAAGCTGCTTCCCCACAATGAAATGTACTGGTGAACATGATTTTTTTTCTGGTGTAATTGTATGTACTCACAGTGCTTCCACAAGGATAGCAGTTCAGTCAGGGATTAAATGTTTTCATACACCATTTCATGGCTCAGGAAGTCTCTCTGGAAGCTTAGGTGTATTGCCTGAAAGCCTGAAAAATCCCCTGAACAAGGATTTGGTTGTTAGCTAGTTACCGAGTAAGAGGACTTTTAATATAATAATATAAAATTATTACAGATTGTTGTTTTGTTTTGTTTTTAATTTTCATGAACTCTGCTGGGGAAAAAAAAAAGGTACTCTGAGGGCCTCCTATTGTATTTGGAGCTAGTGAAGTGAACTGGGTATGTTTTCATTTTAATTAATATTCTTACTTAAGAAGAAATTAATGAACTGTTCTTCAAAAAATCTTTTTGTTAGTATTTCATATCCACAGTGCACCACCACATAAAGATGCTTAATTTGTGAGGCTGCTTGTTATTCTTCTCTAAAATAGGACTTAACTGCTGCATGGTAGCACAAGAAGTTCTGTTCTGATTCTGAAATTTCTGAGCACAGGCAGCCTCCGAGGCACTGTGATGAATGGAGCAGCCTAAACCTAGGCTACATTTATCAAAACTCACACTTAAGAGCTGACTGAAATGCTTTGGTCTGTTACCTGCACAAAGCAAATGATCACAAGTAGGACAGGGCACTAGCCTGTCTCATTTATTAAAATAGGAAAGACTGTTCAAATTTCAATTTTGGTAGGATTTTCATTATCAGTATATGTACGGCAGAAGTTTGCATCTCCTAAGTCATATTGTTGCAGTACACATCAGAATAAAAACTGGGTATGGTCAAACCCATCAGTAGCAGCCGTGGGCATAAAAAGCTTGATTCAGGTTTGTGGGTTTTCTCCCTGTCCCTCAGACAGCCCATGCGTTTCCTGAGGCTTGTGTGCTCACAGAGCATTGGCAGGTGCCTGCCAGTCAGAATGGATTTATTATAAGTCTTAGGCTAACATGTTCAAAAGAATATTAAATCTCACATTCAAGAGCAAAGTTAGTCTGTTAGGACTTTATTTTTAAAGCCCTTTAAACAATTTGAATAAGGATAGATTGCTAAAAGTGCACCTACCTGCATTTTCTTTGAAATCTGTCTCTCAAGCTCCTCAGTGACTGTTTCTTTTAATGGAATGTGACTCTAAATCATCTACGTGATCTTCAAGATCTTATTTTTTTACAAAATGGTAGAAATGCATTAAAAAATTCCAGATAATAGAATTTAATTGTAAAATATCAATATGGGGGATTTTTAAAATTAAATAATACTCATCTTCCCCATCACCTAAATGAATACAATAATTAGAAGTGCTTTTCTGTCTCATTATTCTTTCTTCTCCCAGTCTACACTGGAATTAGGAATGAGAAACAAGAAAAAAAAAAGGAAAATTAAAGTTTTTGATTGCTAGACTTTTCTTGACACCTGGGGAATAAATTAATTTCAAATTAAGATAAAATATAGATTTGGCAGAGCAAGATGTTCTGGGAAAGAGTTCTCAATCACTATCTTAATAATTTTGGCCTACTAGATGTGTGGTAGGATTCTCCCTCATCTGAATTATAGAAGGAGTCACCACTGCTTTTACTGATGTTAGTAATTTTCTTTTTCTCTCAAAGAAAGTGCTGATGAATATCTCACTGCTTATGGAGAATTGCTCTTCTATAAATATATCCATTGGTTTAGATTTTTTTTCATACCTCTGAGTAAGTCAACATTTCAGAAGCTTGAGGTACTAGTTTTCCAGGATTTCATTGTCCTCTGAAACTAGGATAGGTGAGATTAGTAATACATGTGCTCTTTAGGTTTCCCTAAAATTGAGAAGTCTGAAGAGTTTGCATGCTCTGTTTTTTGGTTGTGTTTGTTTGTTTTTTCCCAACAAGTCTACCAGATGTTTTTCCTTAGTAAAATTGAAATTAAGGTCAGCATCTGCCAGCATCTGCTATGCTTATCTCAAACCCAATAGGTATTTTTGACATCTTGGTCTTAACGGCTCCATTTCTGGGTTTTCATCAAGCTTTTTTTTTAAATTTATTTTTCTAGTTCATGTTGTCTAGTTTAAATTGGATTTGTGCCTCCTTCTTGTTATTTCCATTTTACAAAACAAGATATGAAATGTGACCTCAAGTTACTGATTTTCATGTTTCTCAGAGCAGTGCTTCACTGCTCTCTGCATACTCCATTGCACTAATAGTTTAAGCTCTTTTTCCTGAAGACATATATAAGCCCATCACTGTACTTTGCACTGGGTTCAAAATTCTCCAAGCACTGAATTTGAATTGGCAAGGTACACTCATTGTGATTTATTGGTAGCCTTACTGGTGGTCAAAAAGGTAACAATTTGCAGAGTGCCCTTTATGCTACCCTTGTGGCACAGGAGGAGAGTGTTCATACACCTCTTGAAAGTGCCATTGCCTTAGCTGTCCTAACCTGCAAAGCTCGTGAAGCCATCATGTTACTGCATTTCCAGAAACTTTGCAGCTGAACTGATAGCAATTCTAGATGGATGTTTCTATCTCCCTCTAGAAGCCTTTAATAGACATGAATATACCATACGTGCAAGATTCCCATGTGCTTCATAATGTCCTGTTTTGACCCCAGTAAATCAGTTCCTGAGAGACTGAAGTCTCGAGCTGTGAATTTTTCTCCATTTCTTTCTGATCCAGTCTTTTGTTGTTCCCAGTGGCATAAGTCAGCTTTACTTGTCATGGATCGTATTTTCTGAGACTTGCAAGTGGTAGTTCTGCTGTGACTGTACTCCAAGCCTTCTTTCTCTTTCCTGAGCTGCAGAAATTTGAGTCTTTATAATATTTCTGCTTTTGGTCCCAGCATAGCCTTTGAGAGTAGTCCTGTTCAGAGGTGTGTGCCACTGTTTTTGAATGGATGTAACTGAAGGCAGATTCCCTTCTGTGCCACAGCTCATTTACGAAGTTCATACTCACTGCCTTGCTTCGACTCTTCCTTCTAAGGAGCTGCTGCATTCCCTTCCTGCATGAGTTTGTAACCTTTATGAGGCTGTGCTAAAACCAATATTTAAGTAGTTTGCACTAAAAATAGTCCTTTCTTTATGGTTGTGGGAAAAGAGCTTTCTTAAGCACATGTATCGTGGCATTGCAGTTTGTCAGGCCAGTGCCCTACAAACTGGAACCATTGTTAGGGCTTGCATCTCTCCTGGGAGTACATGCAGGAGTGCTTTGTGCTCTTATTTGTGCTGTACACATGTGAGGCAAATGAAGGCAGAAATACTTCTGGTATTTCGTAACTTACACTTGCTTATACTTGAAATTCTTGTGTTCATTCCACATTGTACTTTTAGGTATGGCATGGCATAGTATGGGGTTGCTACATTATGGTATGTGGAGGAGGAAGAGATGCAAACATTGTCAGGATTTAATTTGTTCCTTTTCTGGCCAGGGATTTTACCTGTGGCAGTGGCACAAGCTACATCCCTGTTCTCTAAAGCCTTATATGTTCCATTTCTTTCAGCCATGCAGCTCCAATTCTGGGCATTCCAGAACAAAATAATATTTTCCTTACTATGCTTCATCTACACCTATCTTGAGAATTTGGTTATATATCTCTCTGTTAAAGAGAAAATGAGTGAATAGCCTGCAGAGTGCTAGCAAATGATCCTGATTAGTTTTACCCATGAACATGATTCTTGTCAGTTGAAGCTATGCAGAAGTGACTGTTGGTAAGTAAAAGAGATTTGTTTTCATTGGCTTTTCTTACATATTTATCTTATATGTAGACCGTCATTAGTAGGTTAAAAATAATTTTTGGCTGCTTCATCTTAAAACCCATAGCTGCAGTTCTCAGTCATACCTGTAGCTCAGTGCCAACTTTAGATTTAATTCATGGAAGGAAAAGCAAATAGGGAAAGAAAAAGAAAATGTAAAATAAGTGTTAACAGTACCTCTGTGGTGTCTACTTCACAGATTTTATGGTAAAATGTATTTGCTGTAATTGGTTTTTTGCTGTGGTGAGTACAAACCAGCCAGGATTAAGAAAGGAAACAAGCATTTCTGAGTTGACAAAACAGCCTGAAAAGCCATTCCACAACACATACAGGAACATTTTGAGTCATAACTGTTTCAGAGCATTTTCGGTGGCTGCTAGTAATAGGCTCTCCAGAAGGAAAAAAATTACTCCCACCTTCTACAGCCTCTGTGTCACTGGGAATTGTGCCCACTTGAGCAAGTACTGAATTTTGCACAATGTCTTAGAATATTTGAATGTGACGGCTCAAGCTGTTCTGTTTTAGATTGCATTTATAGATTAATTTCTACCTAATTTAGAGAGTCCTCACCTATATTAGATGCTTTATATCGTGAATATTTATGTCACTTCATCCCCTACTTAATTACTTTCATTCTTCCCTAATTGAGTTTGGGGTAATAACTTTGATAACTCAGAGACCATCTGGCATGGGAAAACAGATTTCACAAGAAGAAAGCTGCAAAATTGCACTTGAAGTTCAGCAATATTTCTTCCCTTTTTCTTTTAAAGAAAAATAATCAAAACCAGGCATGAAAATATTGTCATTTCACAGTTTTCAAAGAATCCTGAGCCATACCAAATCTAGTGATGTATAACTACAGAGTGTACCTTAGAATTCCTCACAGATGCTCATTCTGTTAAATACAAAAAATAATAACATGGTTGTGGCTATGTGACTGAGGCTTGAAATTAAGCTTATTTTCACATCTCTTGTGTGCAGCTGATAAAAGCCGGTTGGTTAGATTAGATATACCTGGGCTGCTCAGTTTGGAAGGTATGAATTCATTACATAGACATTTTACACTAGTTAATCCACAGAGCAGGATCAGCATCAGCCTATTACGAGGGATTACAGTCTGCACAGCCACACAGAGGATGGAGATAGAATTTTCAGAAATTTCAAAATGGAGAAAGGAATTGGGGAACTCTGGGCTCTGAAACCAAGGCATTAAGGATTATCAGGACCTGATTGTGAACCAGATGCAAAAAGCTTGAACAAGAGAAGTAGTGGTGGTGAATCAAAAAGGGAAAAGACACAGCTGTGAAATTAAATACATGGTAATTGATATCCAACAGATTTAGAGGTTTATATGCTTGGCATAAAACTTTGGGGTTTTAGGCACTATAGTGGGACAGAGTAGAAATGATAGCATTTTACCTTTATTTGAGCCTTCTTTCCTGCAATCTGTACGCCTATTTGAATGCTCAGTTTGGAGGAGAGAACCCCACTATGCATACTGGGGAGAGGTCAGTGAAAATAACATTTTTCAGTACAAAACTTTGCCTGCAGAGTCCTCTCAAGGATAATTCCAACAACAACAAAAAAAAATGAATAATACAAATTGATGATAAATGTTTTGGGTATTTATTTATTAGGTATAAATTTGTAATCTTGCAAGTTCTACTGAAGATTACTAAAGGGTATTTAGGCTCCTTTAAATGCCTGATAACTCTGAGGATTGTCTTAATTTTCGTTAGTCTGAATTGATGGCTGCACCATGGCTGTCACAGACTTGTCACAGGTGTTGGCTCTTCCATTTACTCATCCTACCTGACATGTCTGCTGTCATGGTTAAGCACAGGGCATTTGAGCAATCCTAATAAAAATTTTTATATTGAAAATTTTATTTTTGTTGCTAGTTCAAAGTGTTCAAAAGGCATAGTTTACTATATCTAAAATGATAAGTGTTTAAGAGCTTTGTGTTCTGATTTTTTTTGTCATGATAGGTGATGTTTTTTCAGCTTCTGCTGCAGGGATAAACCGAGATCTTAATGCAAAAGAAACAACCAAATAGCACTGATATTTTCTAATGTAACTCTAAAATTTGACTTTCCAATAAATCTAAAATATTGCAAGACTTTAAATTCAGTTTTAATACAACTTCCCCTGTTGATTGGATGCATTCAGATTATTCAAGAAAAGAAAGAAAATAATTGTCTGATGGAATTCACAATAAATATTTGTGTTCATCAAATAAGAAACCAAACCAGTTCCATAAAAAGTGCTAGTATAAGGTGCTAGTGTGAATTTTAAATATGTACCTGTTGAAGTTACAGTTTCTCAAAAGAGGAAAGACTGTCTCTCAAAACATAAGAAATCACATTCAAATGTCTTGTCTGTTGGAATTTTACCATAAGGGATAGGATACATATATATACATTGTATATGTATACTGTCTCATATATATATATATAATGTTAGATGTATAGGATTTTCTTCAGAGTAAAGCATAAAGTCAGGGCTGGTATAACTCAATATCTGTACTGTTTTAATGATAGTTAAGACCAGAAGAAGGCATATTATAGAAAGTAAACTTGGTAGTAATAGGACTATAAAGTGTGTTGCCCACCTCAGTTTTTCCTGTGCAGATGGTCATAATTTAGAAGGGAGAAGTCCATGATTCCTTATTTTCCGTAAGGGTATGTGTTGCAGCAGCCTGTTCTTAGAGAGAAAAGAAAGGTGATGGAAACAATGTTCTTTAGCATTCAGTCTTCAATCTTATCCTGTGTCAGTTCTTAACAGCTGATTCTCATGTCTAGATTAGTTCAAATTTATATGGAATATACAATTAAAAATACTCACTTAGATCCTTCCCTTTTCCTGAAACAAGATGGGAGCAGGTTGGTTCTTCTCATGTTGGTTCTTCTTTTGCTTGACCTTTAAAGGACTTTGGCAGTTGCAGTGTTTTTTGTTATGTAGCTGATATATTGGTTTTTTTTCTGTATCTGATTGTGCTTTAGGCATAAGGTGTGGTAATTTAGGTTTTTTCAATATGAAACAATTTTGGTCAATTCTCTGTCTATTCCATGTAGATGTTAAGATAAAAGATATTTCAAATGGTAGAAGTAAATAAAGCTATAATTACACTAACAAAGAAAGATGCAGAGATACTTGTAGTGAATATTTGTCAGCAGAATAAAGCACAATTACAGGACTGTAATTGACTTAGACACAACACAATACAGTAATTTTTGTAAATGCCTTCACCTTCATCTTCCCTTTGCTCCAAAACAAAAACTTGTCATAGACATCAATTAGTTCATAGTATACATCAGTGTAAAAAGGTGTCTTGGTTTGAAAGACAGGTATATGGATAATTCAAATCCCTTCCCTCCAAATTATTATAATTTAGGGAAAAAAAGAATTAAAGAGGGCTCTTTTTTTTTTCAGGCAGAGTTATGGGAATAGGAAATAACAGTTCTTTACTAGCATGTATATCAAAGCAAACAAAAAACAACAACTACA
>VWYP01029832.1:317320-353685 GCA_013400435.1 Pycnonotus jocosus
AAACAAACAAAAAAAAAACAACAAAAAAAACCAACCAAACAAACAAACAAAAAAAAAACCTAACCCCCAACAAAAGGTTATGGCCATTAGCCCTGCATCCAGTCTACCTCATAAAAGCATCCTTAAAAATCTTACATTGTCTGTACTTACTAAAGAGGTCTCAGACAGCATATTCTACTTTTGAGGGGAACACCTGTAGGTAATGAAAACCTGGGAAACTAGAGATCTATTTGAGGAAAAAAAAAGAGGAAGTGTTCACTTAAAAGTGTGCAAATCCTGTCAATATTGAGCACTACTGCTCTAACTGAGTAAAGCAACTTTATTTTATAATAGTAAATAAGCATGTCAGTAAGCCTTAACCTTAGTGGTGCCATACACAAGAGCAGGCATATTCTTTAGAAATCTAGTTTAGGTTCCTGAGTGTACATTAAGATGCTTCTGTGCACCACAGCAGAAATATGAATTAGTCTCAAAGATACCCCTCGTCTGTTACCAGACAAACCCTTAGTAAGCAGAACAGCCAAGTCTCGCTCCCAGTTCGCTGGTTTCAACCTTAATAAACTTCTGGCTGCTTGAAAATGAAAAATCTCCTTTGCTTGCTTCACAGGAAGCTCAGCAGGTTTGTGATGGGGCATAGGGGACATGGCCCACATTCTGACCTAAACCAGTACAGCACTGGGTGTGTTTGTGGTGCAAAATAAAAATGATTTAACACCACCATGCTGTATGCATGCACATATCATGCTGTGTTAGACCTGTGCTTGTTTTGATCGGTCACCAAGTTTTGCCTTTTGCTTACTTGAAACAGGATTATGTTTCTGATTTGCTGTCTTCACTTTTGTAACAAAACAAGAATATAATAAAAAAGAGCAATATCTTCGTTTATTACAGTAAATTTAGGTCACTGATAGAAATGAAATCTCTGTCTACTTGATACAGTTATCAGATATAACTGATAAAATATCAGTTCTTACAAACTTACTATATCTTTGTAGGAGTATTTCTAACATATTAAAGCTAAATAATTTTTAAAAGGTAAATGTTGAGTAAGTTAATGTAAAAAAGAGGTTCCATATTACATGTCAATAGAGTCTGATCACCAAATATATGTTGTAGCCCTGGGACAGACATTTGGCCACACCGAAGCTAATTCTGAAAGCAGTGCTGACTTCCATGAACAATTGATTGCTATTTAATACGATTTTAACTTTTGCAAATAATCTAACTAGTTGCCCTTAGCTAATTTATGTACTGTTGTTGTAGGGATATTTCTTCTGCCATGACTTATTTTTACATCTACTATTTTAAAATGATGTGTGTTTCATTTCTGATGTCATAGCCATGACATGTAACCTACCATCTGTGTCACTGCTGAGATGTTTCTTTCCTCTGCAGTGTGTTAGCAATTTTGCTGTATATAGTACATGATGATCTGATATGATATTTTTCTTCATGAGAAGGACAGGAAACTAACTCCTGAGTTATTTTATCTCTTGTCATAAGTGAAGATAAATGTCATAACACTGATCGGCCTTCATGTGTCCTGAATATGCAATTATTTGCATTTTCCCTTCACTTTTCTTTGGGACTGAAGTGGCTGAAATGACAGGCGCAGCAAATGAAGTACTGGGAATGTGTGGGGAGAAAAGACTCAATACTGAAAGATATTAAAAACTTTTGCAGTGTTGTGTCATCAGAGGAATAACACTGATATCTGCTTGTGTAATCTTCAGATACATTTATAAAGAAGAGCAATCACTGATTTGAAAATTTGTTCTTTGCTACTTGACTTTATATATAATGTGCTCGTATGTCTTGTTGGCTTGAGCTCTATAAGACTTGGAGGTTTTTACAGATCTTGGTACTACAAAGGAAGAAATGCTGTGGTGCAGAATTTGGATTTTTTTTTACTTACTTATCTATCCTTGAACAATCCTTGATGCTCAGTCAGTGTTCAGACTGTCTCCTTTTTCAGCAGCCTCAATCAAAATACTGGCACATGGTTGTCTGATGGCATTTCTGTGCCAAGGGAGATTAAGGGATATAACAAGCTTTTGAGCAGGTTTCAGCATCACCAACCAGCCTGAACTAAAAAATTCTGCAGCATTTCTGCATATGTGCTGAAAGTCCATTTTTGAGATAGTGTGTAACACTGCAACCAGGTGACTTCCAGCAAGGCACACAAATTTTACTATTAACTAAATTTTAAAATAGAATGGCTTTCCTAGAGGCTGACCACCTGCATTGCCTTAGACCTCCCTTTTCAACCCATCTCCCATGCTTAACTAAAGCCAAACTTTTGGTTTACTTTTGCTTTACATTTTTTATCATCAAATAAATAGATCTTTTGCTTTACTATTCATTGTTATGTGATTAAACATTCAGGTCTGTAAATAGTAAGCTTACAATAGACTCAAACCAAAGTGATAGGGTAGCCACATGGAGGCACAGGTAGTTTCGTTACAGGTTCCATAAAAGTCTTCACAATTCTTTTTCACATTTCCTTGTCCCTAGAGGGGCTGTGCCTCTGAACTTCTTGGGTATTAGGCAGATCTGGGCATGTGTTGTCAGTCATGGAATTATGAAAACGTGGAGAACTGAAGCGATAAATGTAGTGTACACATGGTATGTGCTTATCTGTATTCTTGACACTACAATTCATTGGGGGGCATGGCTCTTACTGATGACCAAGTGTCATATTCAGGAAATTAAATTCTTATCTGAAGGAAGTAAGATGAGAAAAAGCTTAACAGAGAATCACATAATGACACTGAATTTTCTTCCACATCTGGAGATCACTGGGAACTAATGGACCAAACCTGGAGTTACTGTGTTTCTTTTAAGGTGACCAGGCTACCTTGTCACAGACCAGTTGTTGCACATTTTTTAGGTTGTAAGGAAGACAAGCTAAGTGTCTAGAGGAATGTGCAAGACTATCTTTTATATTATTCTGGTTGAAATTAATTTTCTTCTCTTGTGCAGGGTTAGGAATGTTTTCTACTGTAGCTTGTAGATGCCAGTGTGTGCAAGTGCATTTCTTCTGAATGTTTGGCCTGGTGATGGTGAGGAAGGATATGCAAAACAGACTCTCTTGCAGAGGTTCCCCAGATCCAAGAGCTGTACAATCAGGAAATATGTTAGAGCATCCATTGTTGCTTCAGCGTGCTTTACATATGCAAATACTGCTCAGAAGTGTAACTTAATAATTATCAGCTGGAGCCTCTGTTGATGAGCAGCTGAGGCTAATCATCAGCAACAGAATTTGAATTAACTACTACTAAGCCTGCATTGACCATGTGGTTACTGTAGCAATTGTAGAAACATATATATATTTTCTGAGCTTATATGTTCTTATTTCTTGTACTTTCTGTCCTTTTGAAAAACACTGTAAAATTATCTATTTTAGGCTTTTCCCCTTCCTATCTCTTCCACAGTTTATTACTGAGCAGGAGCCAACATAGAATAGCTCCAGTCTTTTTACATCCCACTGCCATGAATGATAGTCACAGTACTGTGTACAGCTGCAGTGACACATTTGGGCACATGCTTTACCTCAGAGAGCTGTAATGGCTGCCTGCTGCTGATTAGACATTCAGCTATATCAGGGCCAGTAGTCACCTTAACACAAAGCTCACACCTGAACAGAGAGGAATAGCTGAGTGTAAGATATCCAAATGGTTAATGAAAAAAGAGATGCTGCTTCTCCACAGGTAATTTTCAGATTAACAAATCCCATTGTTTTCCCTCCCACTCCTACTATACACCAGGGAGATTCAGCTGGCTACAAACACTTACCCTGCAGATATCATTCATATGCCTTTTCCTAAGTGTGCTTTATTATTCACATCACACTCCTACAGGCCCTCCACAGCTTCCCTTCTAATTATTCCCTACTTGCCCATACCTATGAATAACCAGTGACATTTACCCACATTCTGCCATTTAAGGCATTTAGTAGTCCGTCCTACTATGAATTGAATTTCTCATTTTCTAGGAGGTGCCATAATTTATTTAGATTAATCCAGATTGAAACTCTAAAGATTTATAATTGAGTTGCAGAAGGTTTCAGCTTCAGGGCACAGGCACCCACCAGGCAATGGTTTGTCTCTACCCATGTAGTGGAGGTGGTAGAGGGGAATGCTTCAGGGCAGAGGCAATTGGGTTGGCTCAGACCAGTTTAAGCTGAGTTGGATATGTTGCACTGCAGGAGAAGCACTGTCTGACCCTCTGGGTCACCTTAAGCTGTGGGAATGGTAACCTCTGACTGAACAGGGATTTATGTCTGTAACTGACCTAAAAGGGCTCATTTATTTGTACCCCACGTGTATACTGCTAATTGTGATAAGGTTGTTTATGACAAAAAGTCACTGCTAAGGGATAGCCAGTCGTTGCCTCTGTAGAGAAGTGTGTTTGCCAGAAATCCTATAGGCAACACCTCAGAGCCTGGTAGCATGGTCAGAGGACAGAAGGGGCATTGACCCTCTCCTTCTGTGACAGGATGCCCTGCAGTGTGCTTGCTGAGTGTTGTTGTAGGAGATTTCCCTGCAATACGCCTACACATGTGAGTCTTTCTGGCTGTCACATTGGCAGTCTTGACCTGCCTGCAAAGCTTTTAAAAAGAAAGACAGTACCCCTCTACCTTTGGGGACATGGAGCTTCCTTTTCTGCTCTTTCTCCCCCACTTCCCAACTGCTAAAGAAGTGGTTTGCCAAAAAAAAATCAACATCTTTACAGGAATGGTACTTGGAGAAAATAACAATTTGTCAAGAGCACAGATGGCTTATTTAGAATCTAATAGGTATTAAGACATTATTTTCCCCAGGCTTTACTCCTCATATTGATAATGTGTTATCTTTGCCAAGTTCCCCTCTTGATAACATGTTATCTTCGTCAAGCCAAGTCCCTGATAAAATCTTATTTTCCCTCAGTGCTCACTCTGATAAGATATTATTTTCTTACATCTCCACTGCCAGTGGAAAGAAGGGAAATGTTATTTTTAGTCCTCTTGAAGAGGCATATATATTGCCAAGGCAATGCAAAACAGGGAAAGAAAGAATGAGAAGACCGAACAACAAAAAAAAAAGTTATTGCATTCTAGACAAGAAAATGAGCAAATATTTTAAGACTTATGGGCCCTTGTTTTGAATACGCTAATAAGCCAACATTCCTAAGTAGCTAATGAGCCAATATTTCTTTTGAAAAAACAAACTATTTAAAAGAAGTCACAACTATTTCCAAGAACGATGTTTATGTTTACACATTCTTTCCCTATTTCTTCCTGCATTCTGTTGTGTCATGCTTTTTCTTTACCTGGTGTCTTTTACTGTTTACCATCCCTATTAGAGAATCCCTGTCAGAATTGCATTTGCTCAGCCAGCACATAAACAGCTCTCTGCAGGTCTGTAGCACGATGCCATCATGGATGCTACAACTGCAAACCCTTTCTGAAACACAACCCCTTCCTCATTTTGCATGCAGAGCAAATGCAGCAATGCAGAGAAAGTGTTTCTTGAACCACTCCATTTAGTTTATTTAAGAAACTGGAAGTCATGTCACGAAAAAGGCAGGGGACAAGTTTGTAATTTGTGAAGCCAAATTTGCTCTGAGGAATTTTTTCTATCTCTACCACTGAGTTCATTACATGGTGTTCATAAGACAAAGATATTGTAAGTGGCTGCTAAGTACTTTTCCCCTCATTTCCTGGATTTCCAACTTGCAGACTCCTGAATTACAGAAATGTTATACCTGTTTCATGTATAGCTGTCCTCTGAAAAATTGTAGTGCATAAAAGGTGATCATTTTTTGAAAAACTGTATCAGACCCATCTCAGCTGTGCATCTGAAACTTGTATTTTCTGAGTATTAAGGACTCCAAAACCTATTGCATGACTGTAAGAAAGGGACTGACAGTACCACCTTTCCTTTAAATAACTTCAAAAAGTATGTCACTGAATCCCTGTGCTGTGTTAAAATACATAGTAATGAACATCATTGGCCAGTGAGGGAATAAAAAGATGAGCTGAAACAACCTGCTAAATAGCTGTGATCACCATCCATCCTATGCACACAGTGATTCTCATATTGTTTGGAAATAAAGTGGTGATCATGCAGTTAATGATCCTGTCAGCAAACACAAGGGAATGACAGCAAAGACTGAAAAGGAGACCATCATTCTCACATTTCCAAACTTTTAAGTGTTTGACTTCAGTGGATACTTGACCCTAGCTGGACACCAAATGCCCCCCAAAGCTGCTCTATCATTTTCCTCCTCAGCTGCACAGGGCAGAGAAAATATAATGAAGAGCTTATGGGTCAAGACAAGTATCAAAGGAGGTCACTCACCAATTACTGTCACAGGCAAAACAGACTCAACTCAGGAAAATTAATTTTATTTATTACCAACCAAATGACAGTAGGGTAATGAGAAATAAAACTCAATCTAAAAAACCCACTTTATTTCCCACCTTCTTCCCAAATTAAATTTACTCCTGATTTTCTCTCCCTTCTTCCTTGTAACGGTGCAGGAAAACAGGGAATGGGGGTCATGGACAGTTCATCACATGGTCTTCTTGCTCTTCACACTCTTTCCCTGCTTCACTGTTGAGTCTCCCATGGGATGGAGTCCTCCACAAACTTCTTCCAAGAAGTTCTTCCTTCCCATGGGCTGCAGTTCTTCATAAATTGCTGCAGCATGGGTCCCTCTGATGGGGTGCAGTCCTTCAGGAACTCCTGCTCCAGGGTGACACCTCCACACAGCAATCACAAATCCCACCAGCAAGCTTGCTCCAGTGTGGGCTTCCCCACAGGGTTACAGCCTCCCTTGGGCATCCACTTGTTCTGGCCTGTGGTCTTCCACATGTATCTGTGGACCTCCATGGACTACAGGGGTACTGCCACCTTACCACAGTCTTCCCACAGCTTCAGGGAAATCTTAGCTCTGGTACCTAGAGCACCTCCCTTCTGCACTGACCTCAGTACCTGCAACGTTGTTCCTCTCCTGTATTCACTCTGCTCTCCCCTCTGGCTACAATTGCTTCTGTGTAGTGACTTCTTACCCCTTCTTTGTGGTCGCCCCATAGGCCACCACTGTTTCTGATGGGCTCAGCCTTGGCCAGCAGCAGGCCCATCTTGGAGCCATCTGGCATTGGCTCTCTAGTCCATGGGGAGAGCTTCCCGGAGATTCACACAGAGGCCACTCCTGGAGCTGCTCTCGTGTCATAACCTACCAAAGCAAATTCAATGCACTTTACAAATCTGGTGTTCTGTGGGTGGGTGAAGGATTTTTGTGTATGATATGTTTAATTTTTGAATCCGCTGATTGTAGAGGGCTATTTTGTAGAGGGGTATTTTGTTCAAGGAAAGGACACTGAGAAAGTCATTTCCCTGTATATAAACAGCAGGCAATAACATGATTCTTTAAGTAAAGCTGATCTGCAGTGGAGTGGAATGGTTCAGGTTTGGGTTCAATAAACCATGTTAATGTGTTCTTAAGTACCCTTAACAGCAGTGGAATTAAAAGCAAATTTAGTACTTAAAGAACATGCTGAAGTTGCTAAGTGCAATTAGTATTGACTAAGTCCAAGCCTGATGGTTGATTGGCATCTCCAGTGCAAACAGTCTCTCCTAACTAAATAACATGTGATTTAACATATGTGTTGTCCATGCCAAATCCTGAGGAAGAGGACTTAGTAGAGATGGGAGAAGTTCTTCTGTCAGAGCTGAGGAAACTTTTTTGGGCTGTATGAAAAGGCTTGGTTGTTATTTCTTGTGTTGTGTCTGTTGTGTCTGTCACAGTGCACTTACTGTGACATCTTTCAGTGTTACAACTTTCTACCTCTGACATGAGCTTTTGTAATTGTCTATGGTCACAGACCTGAAATAAGTTGCTTGGACTATGTTTCACTGTTAAAAGGATTGTTCGGGCAAGGTTTTCTACTTCCAGCTGAGATCACACTGCAATGTTTCACAAAATGTTGTTGGAGAAAACAAATTTGTAAGTGTGAGAATAGACACTTTGGGATGCCTTAGCACCTACTCATAGAGGTATATATCTAAAGTACCAAAGGTCAGCAGAAAGGACTTCATTCACAGCTGCCCAGATATCCAGGATCTACCAGGGCAACCAGCTGAGCAGAAGTGCATGGAGTACTAAAGTATCAGGTGAATAAAGCTGAATAGAAGAGATAGTTTATGTGCTTACACCAGGGTTTTATGTCTCTGTAGTCCTGCAGTCTTTTTTTTTTTTTTTTTCTCTTAAGGCCCATGGAGTTCTCCACAATGGTCTTTATGCGGGAAAAAATAATTCTGCAATGAACTTGAATAATTTTGTGGCCTTATCGGGGGGAGAGTAATGAGCATGGTTGCCTGCTATCCCATTTCTTTCTGCAAAATACTGGCTTTTGGTTAAAATTCTTATACTGCTGGTCTTCAGAGTGGGCATAGATAATGTGACTTTTCAAATGTTAACAAATGTGAAATGGAGGAGTATCTTGTATCTGTAGTCAGACTAAAATGCTGTCTCTGGGCAGCATATCTTCCTCTTATCTAAGAAGCAGCCTAGAGTTCACTGCCATTAGTTAGTTCATGTTAAAGGCACTGCATGCTATTTGACAGGGGATGAGTAATAGCTGAAACACATAGAAACCTCTAAGCCTTGTAAAGATGCCAAAATACAAGCAGTTTGTGCTTTCTAGCAAATGAAATGTAAAAAGTTTTTAAAAGTCCTCCCAAAACATGCTCCATAATTTTATGGGCCTCAGTTCCTAACACAATTGTAAGCATTTTAGTTCAGATCGAGTTGTTTGAAAAACTTGGGATCCCTGTTCTGCACTTTTCTTCTCTGAATCAGGGAAAATTTTGCTTTCCTATGCTCTGCTTCTGTCTCTCTTAGCCAGTTAACCCTTAGATAAATGTTCTTTTTCCTCTGTGGCTCTTTCCCCAGCAACTTTCCAATCCCACTGGGTCCTTTTCAGGACTATCACCTCTCCCAAGTCTGGTAACTACAAAATAAGGAACTTGGCTTTAATGCCTGTCTTTAAAGTTCTGTATATAAGAAAGAAAATGCCACTGGTTCAGTCCTTCTTTCAAATGAATTATGCTGGATTGCTTTCTGATGGTTTTATTTTGTCCAGTGTCCTAAGCACTCTGCTTAAGTAAGTATTAATGAATTCTGTTGCCTTAAATCCAGGTGATTTCATATATGCAGAAACATTCAATAATCCATAGAATTCATAATTTACATATTGTCAAGTTTTCTGAATTGTTGGACTTAGTGCGATGATATGTCATTGACTGCTGTCAACCATGAAATAATTTTTCAGCTTTATGTTTGGGTTTTGTTTTGTGGACAGTGGAATTTTGCAGGTTTTTTAGGTTTAGTTGCATTAGCACAAGTCTGAAGTAAAAGGCTTGACACAGGAAAAAAAAATCTGAAACTGCCAAAGTTCAAAAATAGAACAATAACCACGAATGAAGAATAAAAAATAATGGCTTTATTGTTATTTATTACACCATTCAAAAGTGTACTACTTGCTTCAGAGCACAGTCATGTTCCATGTAGTGCTCCCTGGGAGATCTTCAGTCTCAAAGTCATACAGACCTCGTTATGTGTTATGTTATTTTATTTTGATTTAGATTAGATAAAAAGTGCCTAGACACCAGCTCAGAGCACTCTGCCAGTTACTATAAACTATAAAATTAAGTGCCGTGCAATCAGTTTAACTCTTCTACCAAGCAACACACACAATCAAACATCAGTGGTCTCTAACATTAATCCACTTACTCCTTCTGCAGAGATGAGATGAAACACACAGAAATAAATCAAATAGTATCTTGCCACCAGGTTCAGATGTGCAAAAATTATGAGTTGCACAATGTCTGAATTTATGAAAAAATACTACTTTATTTCTGAGTATTAAGGTCACTTATTAATCACTTCACTTTCGGTTTTATACTTTTATTTCACATGGGTCCTGGAATTGTCATATTGCCTTTTGTAGCAAAGAGCTGGGATGTGCAAATATACCAAGTACATGATAATACACTTGAAAATAGTGAGCAGTATTAGTAACAAAACATGACTTGTCCAGCTGTATGAACCCTGAAATGATCATTCCAGAAAATATCTTGGACTTAGCAACTTGTATCAAAGCGTAGATAATTTCTGTAGTAAATCAGTGCTTTTCAACTAGTTGTATGTTTCAGATGAAGACTCTAGCTATTTGTTTAATTCCTGAGAGAATTTCCTTACTCCTTTTACTTAGCACCAGAAATATTTACTACTCAGAGAACAGTAGTGGAGTTACTGGCATTTTAAGCCAAGGCTGCATAAACACTGGGCTGGTCTCATTGGCTGCTGCAACTTCAGTCTGAGGCAGTGAGGTGATACTTTCTTTCAGACTCTTTTTCAGACTATGCTGTTTCTTCTAAATACTGTGTAGAAACTGTTGAACTTTACCTACAATTGTTCAGAGGGAAAAAATGGTATCCTTTTCTAAAAGATAAAAACCCCTTTTTAATTTTGGCAAAGCAGCATTTATGACATACTGTTTTATGTCCATAGAATAGCTAAAGATACATTTAATTTTTTTCCGTATTTTGAAATTATGATCAATGTTGTTCTGAGATTTGCTACCATATCTTGCTACCTTTTCTGGTAATTATTTGAAGCTAGCAGAATTCAGTGACAAATACAGGAAGTGATGAGTTAGCATCTGTGTCGGCTGGATATTCACCAAGTGAGGAGTTAAGATTGCAAGTGAAGTCTTTGGCTAGATTTGCAATGTAATTGTGTATCTGATGATAAGACAGGTTGATTGTTTTGTGGGTTTTTCTTTTTATCTGAGAGTGTCTACACAATACACGCTTGCTGTCCAGTAACAGGGATGCAATAGAATCACAACCAAATGAGTCTTAGTTTTCTTAGCTTGAGTATCAGCAGCTGAGAAAAACCACAACTTCAGTTCCAGGCCCTCTAAGCTTGGTGGAGAAGGATAACTCAGTGTTCTATTGCATGTCTAATTGTAGCATGGCTCTGTCCTTTATGTTGACATTTCTCCATTGCTGCACCGATTATTTGCAGGCTTTTCAAATCTCTCATTTAATTTTTAATAATTACTTGTTGGAGCATTCAAGTTTCAAGACGTGAGTGGCCAAACTCCAGAATTTATCTTGAGACATCTTTCAATCTCAGGTTTATCCATAATGTTTGCTAATGGTAAAAATAATAAATGACAAAATTTTTGTAGGAGATAGTCTGCAAGAAAATGCAAGATATTCTATCCAAATCATGATAAAAATCAAGGTAATAATTTATATACATAACAGGAAGTGTGTATACCTGTATAACTCAGCAATGTAAATTAGAATTTAGGGTTTAATTTACATGTTTTTTCATGAAGTCAGTTCAGAGGACTGCTCATCATTCATGTAAATGTGAAACAATGAAAAAGAACAAGCAATGAATAGGTTTTTATAGCAGGGAGATAGTGTTGCATTGATAGGTGAAAAATGTACTTGTTAGTTAGAACGTCCAAACAGTAACTGCATGATTTCCATTATATAAACCACTCAGGCTGGTATTTGTTTGTTAAAACCCATGGGACTCTCTGCACTTGAAAAACCATTAAATGGCAAACATGTCCCTGTACTTGGCACTTATGAGGTCACACCTTGGATCCTGTGTTCAGTTCTGGACATTGAAACGCTGAAGCATGTCCAGAGAAGGGCTGTGAAGCTGGGGAAGGGTCTGGAGCACAAGTCCCATGAGGAGCCGGGGAGGGGGTTGCCCTGGAGAAATGGAGGCTCAGGGGAGACCTTGCTGCTTTCTGAAACTGCCTGAAAGGAGAGCATAGCCAGGTGAGGGTCATCCTCCTTTTATAGGCAACAAGTGACAGGATGAGATGAAATGACTTCAAGTTGTGCCACAGGAGATTTTGTTGAATATTAGGAAAAATTACTCAATGGCAAAATGGTGAGGCTTTGGAATAGGCTGTTCAGGCAGATGGTAAAATCACAATGCCTGGAAGTGTTCAAAAAACATCAATGTGGATATGGACATGGTTTAATGGTGAACATGGTGGTGCTGGATTAACAGTTGGACTCAATGACCTTAGAGGTTTTTTCCAACCTTACAATGATATAATTCTGTGATTTAATACATGCAAGTAGAAAGCTACATCAGAGAAATACTTTAGTATAAGATACTCAAATATCATCACTGCAAAGGAATTTTCTTGCTAATTATGACACTGTGGATAACTCCCACTGTCTTTTGCTTTGCTTCAATTTGATCTTGATTGAACATTTTTGAGCAGTTTTAGTTGAAGATGATGAATTGAGCCTTTTTACTTTTTTTTCAAAATTCCACTGAGTCTTCTTAAGCCAAAATACTTACCTGAATTTCGCCTACATGTGCATTGAAGATTTCTGTCCTGAACCTCTTACTTCTCAGCAAGCACATAATACTATGTTGCTGAATAAAACCCATCTGTTCTTCACATGTGAATCAGCTGGGGCTACTGTTTGGCACAAAATGGTTGCCAGAATTCTGTCATTTGACTGTGGATGAAGTGGGAATAGGAAAATTATTTCATCTTGCATACATTTCTAAAATATATTTCACTCTGTATTAATTGTCTTTGACTTAAATCCTCGTTTTCTTGACTGTCTTCCTGGACTAGAGACTGGTAGGCAGCCCTGGGAGAACAAAGAAACACATGCTTATCTTTTGGTGTGGTTTGCAAGTCAGTAGGATATGTAGCTCATAGAGTTCAGCATTTGTCTAAGTCTACCATGCACTTAAGCATGGCCTGGAAGTGCCAAGTCTGCATAAAACAGCGCCATGTTTGAAACGTATCTCTGCCTCACAACAACAGCATTAAAGGACGGTGCATGTTCTGGTGTATTCTGACCGAAGTGCTCTGTCTCCCTGTGGTGCAGATGGGAAGCCGGTGTCGCTGTCCCCGCTGGAGTCGCAGCCCCACAGCCCTCGGTACACGGCGTCGAGCCAGCGGGAGCGCGAGAGCCTGGAGGTGCGCGTGCGCGAGGTGGAGGAGGAGAACCGCGTGCTGCGCAAGCAGCTCAGCCTGGCGCAGAGCCGCGGGCCCCACCGCGGAAACCACTCCAGAACGTACTCCATGGAGGAGGGCACGGGCGACAGCGAGAGCCTGCGGGCCGGCATCGTGGCCGGGAACAGCTCCGAGTGTGGCCAGCAGCCCGTGGTGGAAAAGTGTGAGGTAAATACTGCAAAGGAACCTGCCAGAAACAAAGCTGGCTAGATGTGATCCTTTAAGGACGTTACAGTTCCCTGTGTCCTTCCTCTCAGACCTTTTCATCCAAAACCAGCCTCTTAAAGGTCTCCTGCAGACAACTTTTCAGATAATTTTTTAGTATTCTTTTTTAAAAAACCTTTAACACATTTAATCTTCGGAATATCTTCTGAGTCAATATTTCATCACAATTTTTTGCCTTTTTCATTCATGTGTCCCCAAACCTGATATAAAAATCAAACCCTCATTTCTAGCTGACTCACTACATCTCTGCTGATAAAGATCTGTAGCAAACTGACCCCATGTATTTTAAATAATAATGACTCCAGAGTGCTCAGAAGAGCCTTATTTCTTTTGTTTCTGTGCCTGTATTGGAGCAGTTCAGAGTTTATGATAAATTAAATCGTGGCTCATGGATTAATTAAATCATGGCCTGTGCTTTTGATTCACTTTCAGGAGTGTACCTGGGTGTTACTGTAGGAGCAGGTGCTTTGTGTGAGCCATGCACAAGCGGTGTGCTTGGCTGAAGGGAACAGGTGATCTGCTTCTAAGACAGTTTTGGTGTGCTTGGTTTGGTCTGGTTTTCCCCATTTTATGTCAGTACTTCTGTGGATGTCATCCAGATACTTAGATGTCTGAATGATGACAAGTCCAAATATGGATAGATCCAAACCAGAAAGTCTTGCTTAAAAGCCTTGTGCCAATCCCAGCTGATAAAGTTATCAAAAATAACTTCTTCCATTTATTTCTACAAAGAGGGTAGTACCATATCACCTTTTATCTTGCTTGCTGTCACTTGGAAGATAAAAGTTGAAAGAAAATTAGTGTGAGAGGAAAAAGAAATACTAATTATCTGTTCAGATAAATTCTATCCAATGGGAAATACAGTTTGAAAATGAATTACTGCTTTCCAGTTTGATATCTTTGTCCATCAGTGTAGGAAAAAAGGGAACAATATTATTGTAAGGAGAGGGAAAAGGAGGGTCTGATTTTTGTCACTGTGAGATTTTTGGCATTTCTTTTAATCAGGCCATCAATCAGCAAATCTCACTTTTCCCTTATATCAGGCTGAATATTGAGCTGAATATTGAGCTGTATCTCAATTCTTGGTTGTGCAATGTAGCAGCCAATCTGGGATACAAAAATAATAGCTTAAAGTAGGGATAGTTTAAGTGGCCTTACAGTTTATAATGTGTTTTGCCAATGAGTTTACTTGCTCAGTGGGGTTTAGCACTCTGCTGGAGGCAATGCTTATATAAAATAAGAAATCTCACATTATTTGCCATATCCCTATCTCACCACACAATATTTTGATCTCAAAATAATTTCTTAGCTTCTCTTAAGGAACTCACTCAACTCAGTTACAGCAATGGAAGTTAAAATTAAACTTCCCTATTATCAGATTTGCCAAGGGTCTCATCATTTATCCTGTTAGTGTAGATTCTCATCCTGTATTTGTGTGAGGGGCATTTTGATGCCTTTGATTCACCGTTTTTTTTCTGTGTTTCAGACATGTAAACAAAATTTTTTTAGCTTCTGACCCTGGAATATATCACAGCAAGAGTGGACAAATTGGACAGTGAGAAACAAACATTCTTAAGAAGACACTTGCTCTAGGGGAGACTAAGAATGCTAGGAATAGGTTGTTCATTTCATTGAGTCTGTTCTTAGAGATTACTGGTGATAACATTTCACAATCTAATTTGGGATGGTCTTTAATGGTGATTAAAAGGTTTGAAAATGCAGTTACAATGAAGGAACATTAAATCTCTGATAAAGCATAATCTATGTGGTATTAATTGTGATCTATATCAGATAGCTGTGGGTTTGTTGCATTGCTGCCACAGCTTCCTACTCTGTTGCATCACAGGAGAGCTCTTCTGATATTGTAAAATGGACCAGCATTATCCTGCAAGAAAAAATCAGACACCCAGACAAGGGGCTTCTTCCTGGAGTGAGCAGATGCCTGTCATGCCTTCCCAGTAGTAGACAATTTGAACACAAACCTTGGAAATATAAATAAGCATAGTCCTTATACAGATACCAGCACTAACAATAGGCTTCAGAAGGACAGCACAATGCCAATGAAAGCTAGCAAAATTGTATGCGTCTTTCTTACAGTGTTATCCCAGCATCTTCCCAGCTTGTGCCTCCTTAAACTGAGCATTTACTTGAAGAGTGCATTTACAAATATTTTTGAAAGAGATTATATATCAGGAAATCAATAATTAGCAGTACAGCATTTAGTGGCTTAGCAAGATACTTGACATTTGAAGCATTTTTAGAGGCATATTTGTATGGTTCCTGTTCTCAACAGTGTTGTTCAATAGGGTTAAGTGTATAGTGCTGTACAGCTATCAAGAACACATTCTCACCAACATCAGCAGTGTAACACATGTAAAGCAGATGTGATCTGCCACAAAAAAAACCCCAAAAGACCAAACCCTGGAAACAAGCACAAGCATTTTGTTACATACTTGTAATATCTCTTAATCACATTCAATAATTGTTTATGAAAGATTAAATATCTACAATGGAAAGCCTACTGGAAAATTACTGAGGTATGAAATATCTTACCAAAGATAATTTTTAACTATAAGGACTAATACAGGTTTTTAAAACTCATTATTTCATCATCCCTAAAAGTAGCCCAAGGAGGAAATATTATTATGTATGCTCAAGCAGGCGCTCTATGTTCCTCATTGGTATGGATCTAGGGCCCAGTTCTTTGTGTGGTTTTGGATATTTTCTTCACATTAATATTATTCCAGAACATGAAATGCTGCATTTAGAAATGGCTTTTCCTGGTCTGTGATGGCTGAAGAAGGAGTTTCTAAACTACGTTAGCATGCACCTTGGTATGACTTAAACTCGCTTTCCTAAAGAAGCTTAGCTTCCTTAAGTGCCTTGAAGTACCTAGACCTGAGTGCTTCCTGAACTATTTGTAATTAAAAACAGTTCAGTTGGTGTCCCTGATCCTCAGCCCATAGGGAGAATGTTGTGATGAACTTCCACAGTGTTTTGATTACCTATTCATATCTCTGTGTATAAACAGAGAAAGAATTCATTGACTCTGGAAGGCAGGTATATCATCATTTCATTTGTTGCTGCAATGAGTTACATTATCCAAAAGCATCTCCAGTGAATGACCTGAGTCCAGACCCTTGCTGCAGATGGTGAACACGTCCATCACTCACTTTAAAAGAGAGGATTGTAGGAGAATGGACACTTTGAATGCTCAGTTTGGTCCTGCAGCAACTTCTGAATATCCAGGCTAGAGTGTGACTAGTATTATCTAAAATTATCATGGAATGCCAGCAGTAAAGGGGCAAGTATAGCATGCAGAACCTTGGTGTGAGAAGTTTGGTGGAACATGTTGAGCCAAACAGGCAGGCTGACACTCGTAGGGGAAGTTGGAGCACTCTTTGGTCATGTGGCTTTAGTCCTTGGTGTTAGCTGCAGTCATTGAGTCTGGAGGTTGTGTGAATTACGGTGGCCAGTTCTGGTGGGATGAGGTGATTCGCTTGTCCAGCTATCTGCAGATGGAGAAAAAGGAGTTTAGGAGATGTGAAAATTTTCAAAATCTGAGAGGTGATGCTTACAGCAGTATGCTCAGGAGGGTGCAAGTTCTTTCAAGTCCTTATTCCAGCCATATCTTGCCAGAATCTGGGTACAGCCAGCTGCTCTCAATCCAAACATATGGTTGGAACAAGCATGGAGAACACTGGAAATAATGGTTTTCCCCTTGGGATGTAAACATCTGCAGACAGTTCAGGTTAATGACTTCATTTTAGCTTATCTGTTTTTCCACTGACTTTGTTTAACAGTTAAACAATGAGAGAGAGGAAAGGGAATCGGAAAGGAGAGGAATAGACTGAGTCTTGCAGCATACTGCAAGAAAAAAGCTTGGAAAGAAAAGGTCTTGATTTTTGGTCTCTTTGAGGATTATTGCTCTTCCGTTTAACTGATTGCAGGCAGGAATAGAAGTGATGTGTAATATCAAACACTACAGAGAGGCTGAGCAGAAGGTACATGGATGCCTGTGTCTCTGAGCTGGAATAGAACATTCAGAAGAGTAGTAAGTGCTGCTCTCACTGCGTCCTGCCTGAAGCAGCTTCCAAGGCTGTGGCAAAAAGGATTGTAAAAGAATAGAGTTAGTACTCCAGGCAATCTCACCCCTGATAAGGTGCAGCTGTGGAAGACAGGTGAACATCATTAAAGGAAAAGGAGCAGGGAATGCTGATTTGTATTGACCAATCACAAAAGAGTAAAAGTGCACAGAGATGTTATGCATAAGGAAAAAGGAATAAAAGATTGTACTGGGGAATAATGAAGTGCTGATGCTTGAAACCATTCTTGATGTCAGTGGTGTCCTCTGTCACAAGGCAGCAGGAGCTACTGGAAGACAGCAAGGAATGTATTCTTTCAATTCAGAAACAAACAGATTTAGTAAAAGGAGAAAGATGTGAGCAAGCACTTGACAGAATAAACTCTGATTTGGAGGGCAGTTGTAAGGTAGAGTGAGTGGCTTTGAGGACAGCTTTTCTGGCAAGTGTAGGTAGTATAAAACAATTTTGAAAGTATACAACAGTACTGTTCTATGGAGACTCCTAAAATGTTTGTCTCTGTCTAGTGTCTTCAGGTGAAATGTTTAAAGCAAGGGTGAAACTGTTCTCAGCTAATTTGATTTTAACTGGCACTGAGGGGAAGGATCTTAGGTCTTCCAAAAGCCTGAGAAGGACCAGGTGATGATCAGAGAGCAGGCCACTGCGTGTGAGATCAGGAATCAGTGCACCTAGGGCAACCCATGCCCATGAGTACAGTACAGACTCCTGCTGCAATGAAAGTTGTCAATAAGCAGCCTCTATTCTTCCCTCTTATCACAAGAGAGAAACACAATCAATTTTTTTGCCAAGTGTTGAGAATGCTTTGCTCCCATGGACTTTCACATAAATTTAAGGTGCTAATACCTCACAGAGCTGTTGCCAAAAGGTACTGCAATACCTTTTCTTTCTCACTTTCTCTGGACAAATAGTTTTCTTATTAATTCAAGTTCTCTTAAAACATCAGATCTTAAATATGCCTGAGCTTGTGAAGCACAGTGGGGCTGGAGGCAGCTGTGATGTTCATGTGGACGTTCTACAGTGGCACAGCCACTTAGCAGTTGTGTGATTCAAATTATGCCTTGTACCTGGCAATCTTAATGGATAGGGCAACACATGGCACTTCTTGTGTAAATGTGCTTCTGTTACAAGCCAGGCTTTGGGAATCTGTGGCTGTCTGAGGAGGCAGAATTCCTCATTTGTTCTCAGCATAGTGGGCATTCTGTAGAAAATGAGCTGTATGTGTGAGAAACCAGCTAACCAAGCTTCAAATGGAAGCCAAATGAGGCTTCCCTGCAGTTTCACAGCTGTGTCCCCAATGGCAGTTTTGTGCTGGCAGCATGGTGAACTCTGCTTCATTTCTGTGACCACTAAGAAACAGAACATCACAGAACCTGGAGTCAAAACTCACTAGGATTAATTTTTTTTGTCCCTAGGGAGCAGAAATGGCTAATTTTTAAAAGCAGTGCAGAGTAATGTAAGAGCATTTTTCAGATTAGTACTTACTGTCTAAATAATGATTCGTAGCACCTTTTCAATTTTCCCTTTCCTCCTGAAGAGACAAGGAAACCTCTGCCTCATGTTAAAAGAGAGGTAAAAAGGCACAGAATAAGTGATAATTTACCAGTGTCATGAGGTGGAGAGAATGTGTTTGTGGGGGTTGTGTTTAACTTCACATTAACCCTGCCAGAACAGCCCATACTGGTAGTCACAGGCAGGGAGGTGGCCACTTTCCTTCACAGCCTGTGTCCCGTCACATCACTGGGATGCATCCAGCCCTGGCAATCCAATAGTTGCAGTTATGTTCATCCATGAGAGCTTGCTCATCCTCTCCATAGGGGCTGTGCATAAGACAGAAGTAATACAACATTTCTGAGATCATATCTGCTTCTAATTATCAGACATAATTTTAAACTTCAGAAGATTAAAAATGTCTGTATGTTTGCACACTCAGGATTTTGTGTGCTGCTTACATGGGGAGAGTGTGTGTATGTACATGCACATGTATGTCTTAGCTAATAAATGCAATTCTGTTCAAACATCTGATGTAAAGCAGGGATAGTAATGACTTTGAAATCATGATGGTGCCATAACTCAATTAAGATGTTTTTAGCAAACTGCCTCAAGTGGGTTGCAAACAGCTGCAAAACACCTACTCAAATCCCTAACAATTGCAGCACTAAACAACAGCAGTGTCATGTGTGTGCTCTCCTTAAAAAGTGATGAACACAGGACCAGGCTTTAATTTTTGGTTTTTTTGTTCCTTTTCTCCCACAGACTATCCACGTTGCTATTGTCTGTGCAGGGTACAATGCCAGTCGGGATGTTGTCACACTCGTCAAGTCCGTCTTATTTCACAGGTAAAGGTAGCTTTCTTTTCCTGTATATTGTATATCTGATTATGACTAAGTGACTCTTACTTCAAAAGAAGGTCAGATTCCCTTCCCTAGGTTCTTTCTCTTTTTAAGGAATGAAGCATTTATGACATCTCAAATAGATCTCACCTGTGTGAAGATTTCTAGTGAGTAAGAGGGATTAGAGATCCACCTGCTACCCCATTGGATTGTGGGAATAGGGACAGTGTCTATCTTCACTCTAAAGCATCTGCACACTCCCGAATGCTGTAAAATAATGATAATGGTGATTAGTGTTGTATTCATTTAGCCTATTTCTGGTATCAGTTTATGGCACAGGTATAGATCATAAATACACACTGGTTACTTGACCATCCCAGCTTCCAATTTTGACATTCGTTTTTGAAGTAAACATGCTGTCACAGTCAGTATATACACTATTTCATTAAATTCAGATGCTTTATTCTGGCTTTGGAACGGCTGCTTACAGCCTCTCAGAAGGTTTTGCAACCTGGCTAGCTCCCAAAGTTGAGAGGTACAGATGTACAACAAAAACAAAATAATCAATTCCCTTAATAGACAGCAGCTCCAGAAGAAGAGAATTCACATTAAACTATGTGTGGGCGTATGTGTATGTCCATTGTCCAGTTTAGAAATGTCTCAGAGATGCTTTCCAATAAAGCTGCAGAAAGTGGATTAAAATGAGGAAAGTGATCAGACTGTTTGACTCAGACAGGATAAATAGACTAGTAAAATATGCTTACAGTACAAAAAACTTATTAAGGAGTTAGTTTAAATATGCTGCTTTATTTGAAAGACAATTTTGTGAAAGGATCAATGATTCTTGTTCATGTCTTGTGGTAATATCTTCTTGGATATAGCATGAGTGGGGCGTTCCATTCCCACACTTTGCTCCTTGTGTTTGCCTCCAGTCTCCTGCTGGAAGCCTTAGTAGTCATTCCCTAACAATGGTGTTAGTACACTATTTTATAATTTTTGGTAAGCTTCCTGAAATAATATAAATGCTCACCTTGTCCAGTATAAAAACATACTCCATAAGTACTGTTGAATCAAAATATGAGAGCAGCTTCCATTATCAACACACAGTCTTCGCAAGTCTTTTGGGAAGCAGCGTGTTCATGTTAGGTGAGGGGTAGGACCAGAAGAACAATGCTAAAATAAACATAACAAAAGCAAGCATCCACTAAAAATCCATCTCATTCTCTCTGCAGAATTTTTCTGAATGTTAAATTTCTGCTAAATGTCAAAACTATATCAATTTCCAATTAGAAGATTGAATTATTCAGTGTAAACTGGCTTTATATTGCAAGGATGTGGTGTGGTTTTGTCTATTTTAATTGTTGTTTTTAAGGGATTTCATGGAAAATGGCATTTTTATGGTGACACAAGTTATCCTAGTGATTAGCTTCTCCCCATTTTTCTATCCTAGTACCCATTTTGAGAAGACTTGAATCTCTCTGTATCCAAATGTTCTGTAAATAATAGGAGTCTCATAGCTCAAAGGTTTAAACAACTTCTCTCTGTGTTCCTTAAAGGAAATGTTCCTATTTTCCTTAAGGCACTCCTCTGAGCAATTAGCAAGTTTATAAACTGTACTGTCATGTATTCAAATTATTAAATAATAATTAATAGAAATATTGAACCAAAAAAAGGTAATTAATGTTGGTATTTCTAAGTCTGGTGGATTTCTGCCTCTCTCGAGAATATACTGTTGTTTGGCTGCAGTACTGCTCATCTCCAAGGATTTGTTGAGCTCAGCAGAGGTGGTCAAGATAAAGTCCAGTGTAGCTAATGAAACTTGAGTACATTCAAGATAACATATCTCCCTTGTTTGCTCAGAACATACTTAAAGACAAATCTAAGTCCATTCCTGCCTAGAACTAGCTTTTCTCACTAGGCATTAAGTTGTTTGCTAGAAAGGGAAGATAGTCTCAGAAAAGAGACAGAGCTTCTTACAGGCATTTCTTTTTTATCTTCTAGAAAACGCTGGCTCCTTAAGCATCAGAATAAGCAAAAAGAAACCACAAACTGAGCTGAATATTGATTTAGAACTAAATTTCCTTGCATTGGTTGCCATGTGCAAACAATGTTAACTTGGAGACCACTATGCATTTCAGAGATGGTGATGATTGGAAAGACTTCTTTTAGTGCTAGGATCTATTTAATTATAGGAATGAAGGATGGAGACAGGTCATGATAGTGCATTTAGGAGGATTGAGTTAGGAGAGTCACAAGTGGTCGATTCAAATAGTCAGTGCTTCATGATGTCACTATCAAGTTTACCTCTGACTTGAGGGTCCTCAGTGAAAACAGGGATGGAGATGTCTCTTCTTCTAACCCTAAATGTGCACCATGGACAGTGCATCCTAGCTGGCATTGTCCAACAAAGCAAGCAGAATAGACATTTGAAAGGTCTGTGTACTTCCAGTGGAGAAGTTTGCTTAACAAGAAGTTTGCTGTCCTAATCTCTAAATTAGGGTACTGGTCCTTCATTTGTAGGATCACCACATTCAGTTTCAAATATAGTTTTGCAAGAACAGAAAAAATATGCTGCCAAACTTATTGTCATAGAGATTTTGTTTTTCCTTCAACACACCCTGAATACAATCTACTGATTAAACAGCTGACCCCTTAAAGCAACAATGCTTAATGTCCTCACCTGTCCTCCTGTACCTCAGTTGGTGTTTAAGACACTGATAACAGTGAATCCATCTGGAATTCATGAAGATTGATGTCCTTCTTTTGGCATTTCTGTACAGGCTAGTAATTAGGGCATGTTTAAGCATGCATTTTGATACAGAACTATATACCTAAATTCCATGCTTCCATAGGAAATTGATACTTCTCCAACAGAAAAGCTCTGAGAAAAGGAGGCGATGTCAGTCTAATCCCAGGGAGTATTAACATATTTGTTATACCTCAGCTTTAGCTAGAGCGCTAGATAGAGACACAAAACAGCAGGAGTGCTGGGTCATTAAGGATAAAAGCTGCAGGATTTTCTATAGATGGAGTGTGCTGTCTCTTCTCTCTTGCATGAATGTACAGCAAATCCTGCATATTGAACATTTCAGCTCTCCACCAAGATTCAAGTCATACCATATATATTATGAGACTTAGGCAAGCTACTTGTTCAGACCATTTGAGAAACCATATCTATCTTCAGGTTCCAGAGAGTGGGAAAAGGAGAGGAAAGGGGTATTCCAAACAAGAACACCATAGTTCAGAAGTGTTTCATTCCCAGTAATAAAGAAGGTTGATTCCAGTATTGTCTTTTGAAAACATATGCTCCAGCCACAAAATCCAGCAGCTTTTAACACCCAGTTTGACATAACTGACAGTCTGTTCTCAGGAGGAGACTCAGCAGAGCTGGGATATAGTGCAGGGTTTGCAGTCTGATAAATATGCATTGGCAGCACTACACAGAGGGAGGCATGTAGAATGAATACTCAGTCCCAGTCTGCAACTTTCCTGCTTTTCTTTCTTGCACATCCAGTTCCCAATTATGACAGATTTTATAAAGCCATTGCAGGGCTAAAAAAATTATTTCTGAGTTTAACACAAGCCAATCTTGTATCACTGTGTGCTAGGAGCAGCCTAACTTTAGTTTTTCCAAACCAAAGGACTAAACACTAAAATTTAATTATATTGGGTTAAATAGGCAGAATGAAGTGCAAATACTTTTGGAAACAGGATTGTAGTAGTATGCTAAAAAGCACCTGCATTTCCTTTTCAAAACTGAAGCAGTTTCCTGTGGCTGATAATGTTCCTTTAATCTTTTGCCACTGTTGGTCCAAGTTACATGGGTGATTTTCAGTGTTTTACTCCATTTCTGAAAATTGTAAACCTTAGAGTGCCACAGAAACAACCCACAATTACAGTTTCATATTGAAAAGATATTTTCTCTCTGTGTTCAGGTAAGTCTTAACTTGAGTGAGAGCTAAAATGGTTTTTAATGTGCTCTTATCTTTTCTGAAGACGTGCTTAACACTATGTTTCATTTGGAAACAAGGGAAAAACCAAACATGCACAATTACAGCCTGTTTTATGGCAGTTAGGTCAGTCTGACAATCTGTAAAAAATTAGCTTCTCTCTTGTGCCAGCAAGTACAGGGTTGGTTTTTTGTGCCCTTTTTTTCTCCCACTATGTCAGTCCCTCTTCTTCACAGGAGTCACTGCATTTACTTCTTCTGCTGTACTCTCCATCTATGCTACAGCAATAGTGGCATAGGAATGTGGGGGCTCTGTATGGAATGTAAACAAAACCAGACAACCAGACAAATGCTTTTTAATAGGAAGTTGCCTCTTTCCTATAAGAAGGCTGCTTGTAACCTGAAAGTTAAGCGTATGTCTGAGCATTTTTAAGGACAGGATATTAAGCTGTGTCAGAGAATGCTATATGAATAATGAACTCTTTTTTTTTTCTTTTTTTTCTTTTTTTTCTTTTTCTTGGAACAAGTAGAATAAGGCAAACCAAATGAAAATCTAAATTAAATTAAAAGGGTGACATGCAATTTCCAAGTAAGAGTCACAACTCAACACTGACTGGTAATTAAAGCTTATATAATCTAATGGCTATATTCCATTGAGACCACTTTGCCTTAATAGAGTTAATTTGAGAATTCAAAATCTCTGTCACTGTTTCCAGCTTTTCTAATGTGTCAGTCTAATGTGTCAGTTTTGTGGGACATTGTTCTGGAAAAAAACATAAAGCATGACCTGGTTTCTCCAATCCATATTAATGCATCAATAATACACACTTCTTTTTGTTTCTTCTAGCTGTCCTAACAATAGAGGCATAATGGAGAAAACAATGTTTAAAAAAAATCTGCCCATGAAATCTGTTAGTACTTCTCAAAGAAATTCTGTAAGTTAACACAAAACAAGAGGATCCATGTGTGATGCAGCAAGGGTGTATTTAGGATCTCTCCAATAGTTTGGAGAGTATTTTCATCTAAACTGGGTGTGAAGTGGTATAAAAAAAATCTTGAAGATTTTCACATTAAAATTTTTCACATATGAGAGAAGGATTGTCATATGGGCATTAGGAGAAAAAGTTTCCCAAACTGCCTTTTATAATTCCTTTTTGAAGTTTTCGTAACCATTTGTTACAGATATAAAAGGTACTACCTTGTTGTGCTTCCCTTAATAAAGTATAGGTTTTGGAAATAAACCCCCTGGGCTACTGACCTTTTTTATAATCTTAGAAAATAAAATTCCTCTATTGCAGAGAGAGAACTGTGTAACCAAGCAGCCAAGGAGCTGCCTTTTGAATTACTAACAATTGAGCTATGGAATAGTGCAGAAGGGAAGAGTGAGTCTTGGTTCACCACTCCCTTTTTCAATTGTAGATTTCTGTATTTAACTCTGTGGCAGTGGCTATTTGAAAAGAAAGGGCCACAAATGCTTTAGCAAGCAGATCATAAATCTGCTGAAGAATAAGAAGTTTTGAAATGCGAGAATAAGACATCATGATAAGAAAAAATGTAGAGAAATGAGTGCCTTGGATGTAGAGAAAAAATGTAGAGAAATGGGAATGGACTTCTAAATTCATGGCCTGACTTTTAAATAATTGACTTATTTTCATTTTATTAACTTTATAAGACCTCAGCAATTTTGAAAATGAGGGCATTCATTCAAACTCCTATATTTAGGTCTAAGAGCCCATATTTAAGCATCCATGCTTAAAATCTTGGCTAGAATCTCCCTTTTTTCACTTTTGAAGAAAGTAATTTAGGAAAATAAATGTGTGCTGTTTACATGTGGTTTACTTTGTCAGATAGTGTTCTGACCTTAAGATAAGTGGAAATAAGTTTATATGTAAAGATTTGCCGTTTTCCGAATAGAGTACTTAGAACCTTAAGTTTCCACTTGATGAGAAATAACCATATTTTGGAACAGCATTTTACCACATTAAGATATGAATGCATCAGCATTTTCCATGTAGCAGAAATTGTGAAAAGTTGTAGTTGGTAGAAATTCAAATGTTCAAAATCATTGAAATAAATAAGATTAGGTATTTCTGGACCTTATGAGAAATTCTGTGGCTGTTTCAGTACCTGCTTCTGCAGTAAGGAATCTGGAAGACCTAGGGCTCAAGGTTCTGAAACCTGGGATACTAGAAACATTTATTCCCAAACAGATTAATTTACAGGAATATTGGGGATTTTCCAAAACCTGTTAGTTTTGTGGGAGAATTTTATCACAGTTGCCATATATTGACCCATACTATTCCATATACTGCATAAACTGTTCCCATTACACTGTCTCCATTGTGATTTCTGTCTCTTGATGTGCCCAGTGGAAAATGAGCAAAATGTCCAAGTTTAATGAAATTCAGCTTTCAGTGTAATCCTTCACAATATCCTGATTGTCATCCCTAATTCTTAGAGCCAGTGATTCCATCATGTTCTGAGATTATCATGGCATCCCTTTCATATATCTCTTGAGAAAGATTTCTCATCTTGCAGAATCTCTTCTGTATCTTTTATAATATATGCTGGTTGATCTTCAAGCTTCTGAACTTGTTTCTTAAACACTTTGAAGCAATCCATATCTTTTAGGCTTCGCATATTGCAGATAGCAGAAGAGGTGAAAGATGTCATCTGTGTGTGTGCTAGTACTGTTACCTTCAGAAGGTCTTCCAGCTTTCAGGCTGTGCACTGTTGGCTTCCAGCACCGTGCTAAACCTCACAATTCACAGAATGGAAATCTCGTCTGGAGTAAAATTTTCTGGGGCTGATGTACATTTAGTTGTAAATGTCATCAGGCCACTATGCTGTTTTGGGGATATATTTTTGTAAGTGATAATCTTCTGCTTTGCCTCTGACACACGCTTTCCTTCCAGCTGAATCTTTACCATGAGGCTAACAACTTGAAAGAGATTTCTGTGTGGGAGTACAGTTATCCTTTTTTCTTTCTCCCAGTAGGAGATGAACTAAAGTAAATGTCACCCACTTGTTCCCATTTAAGTTTCATACACTCTGGGTCATTCATATAAGTATAAACTGCTACTGAACATCTGAGTGTCTTTGTGTCAGATTTTTTTCTTTTCAACTAGTGTGTTTCATCTTGAAATATTTTATTTTAATTCCATTTACCTAAATGATCATTTTAAAGAAGATGGATCCTTTTTTGTTGTAACTAATCTTTTACTCTTCTTATTCTACTTTAGAATATAAGATAAATAACCCCAGAATTTAAAAAAAAAAAAAAAAAAAAAAAAAAAAAAAAAAAAAAAAGAGAAAAAAAAAANAAAAGAGAAAGATGCTCAAAAGAAAAAAAGAAAAAAAAAAAAAAAAAAAAAAAGAGAGAGAGAGAGAGAAAGAAATTACTGAAGAACACCAGCTGAGAAATAGTCCTACCAGAATCCAGACTCAGCCCCTGCTTAGCAGAGTGGCCTATGTGGGATGTGTATGTTAATACTGAACATCTATTTGTCATGAGATACTGCTTTGCCTGTACCCAAAGCTGCTGGTGTTGTACTTTGTTTCTCTTGGCCTTGTCTCTACTAATGAGATGTATTTCCTGATCACTGCTATTTCCTGATTTTTTCTTGGCAAGGTGCCTGGTTACTGCGGAATCTGCATGAGCCAGGGTGTCCTCTTCTACTCTCCTGCTGGGCTGGTGAAGCAGATGTAATTGCTGTGATCCCTTTGGCTTGGTAATGGGACACTCAGCAGCTGGCAGCTTAAGCCTTTCCCTCTCCCCTCCTCCCTGCAGAGCAAGCCGGAGATTGAAACACCTTTGTCCTTTGAAAAGCCTGTTGTGGCTTAGGGTTTTGGATATTGTTTGAGGCAGATCAGCTGTGGGTTTATTCTGCCATCATGATTATCTCATATATAAGGCTTCTACTCAGCCCTTTTCTGCTTTTCCTGTAAGCACATAATATGATCCACAGTGTCATTGAAGCCAATACAGTAGCTTCACTGACAGCCTTGGTTGTTGGGTTGGATCTTAAGTGCAGTATTTCTGACACTGCAAAATCCAGTCATACATTGCTTCTCACAAAAATCTCCTCTTTCTGCTGAGAGGTCTGTTAAAATACTATGAACCATTATTATATGTATTTTTACATTTTCCTGTGGACTTTGTTCAGTGGGAAGCAGTATTACTCATTAAAGCTAGAAGAGAAACATTAGAGAGGAGGGCACACATTTTTCATTAATCTAGAAAATGGAGAAAAAAATAACCTTCATTTTTTGGGTTAAGCCCAAAAATGTAATGGAAGTGTATTGGCCTGAACTAACATAGTTTTCCTCCCTTCTCATTCACACTGAAGAATGTAGTAGCATCACTCATCTTCTGCTTTCATCAACATCTGAAACGAAATACTTCTCTTGTTAGATGAAAAATACCAATTAACAAGTACACTTATTTAGCTTTACAAATTCCATAGAAATGAGAATCCACTATTCACTATAGTGATCAAAGAAAGGTTGATCCCATGCTAAAGTCTAAACAAACCATTAGTCTTCTTAGTGCTTTTTTCAAAGTCTGTCCTTTTCTGCTGACAGGGAAAGTTGCTAAGCTAGGGATAAACATGGAAGACTGTAATTTGTGACTAACTTCCACTGGTAGGTTTCCTGCCAGAGAAGATTTGCTTACTGTCCCCCAGCAAGGAAGAGAGGTTGAGGGAATTAACAAGGTATTTATAATGTCCGAGTTCACATTAGTATAGAAAAATCCATACACTTCGTCAGAGCTTGCCACTCTTGCTGATACTGGCTTCACCTGTCGCGTTTTGAAGCTTTTCAGTTAGCCCAAGTCCTGTAACTACAGAGATGAATCCAGATCTGGTGTTTGGAAGTGAAATGTTTCCTTTCTTCCTGCTTTTCTTTAACTGTTCCTCCTCTTAGGAAAAAGGATGTGGCGAGATTCGCAATCTCCATTCTATTCACTATGCCAGTGAATAGCTAGAAGGTACTCACCTGTAACATCTAATTTTGGGTTCTTATGGGACAGCTGTTGATTCCCCAAGTTTGCTTTGTAGAAAAGTTCTAGGTAAACTCAAGGGTCCCAGAATTTCACCTCATTCAAGTTGTTATTTTTTAACCTTCCTTGCACCCTTAATTCTCCACAGACATTGTTCTTACTACAATGATAAATTACCAGGTTCACCTAGAAACTGAAACAATCACTTCCAGAGTTCAGGTCCCCAAAGGGATATTAACTTGGCCTTTTTTTGAAGAGCTGGTGCAAGGCACAAGACTCTTAGCTGTTATAAATCATCGCATTTAGCTGAAGTCAAAGGATCTGTATATTCAAATCCTCCCAGAAACTGATTGATTGTTTTGTTGTGGTCATGTGTATTCAAATTGTGTCTCAGCATTATGGCCACAGAGCAGGATGCTACCAGATGTGCTGCACACTCAAAACTCAACATCTTAGACACAGATAAAGCTTTGTAAATTCTGATGTTGTCCTTTAAGAACAGGAATTAGAAACTGAACTAATACGTTTCTCTCCTTTCTCATATCAGGCGAAACCCACTCCACTTTCACCTCATCGCAGATGCAATTGCCAAACAGATCCTGGCAACTCTGTTCCAGACGTGGATGGTCCCTGCTGTGCGCATAGACTTCTACGATGCAGATGAGCTCAAGGTAAACACAGACAGACGCAGGTGTCAGTCATACGCTTCTGATTTGGTGTCGCCCCTTTGTTCCTCATCTCCCTCGACTGGTGAATTTCAGGGGAACTGCTGCCTAAAAATATTCTCTGACGACAACTAATTCTAACTGATAAGATTGTAACCCCGATTACACTTAACAAGAAGATGCTAAATGGCTAAAATCAGTGCAGTTTCTCTGGAATGAGAGCAGCTAATGAAATGTTTTGTTTAGCAGCTTAGAATTTTACCTACTAGCAAGAGGATTCTGGCTGTCCATCTGATCACATTATGCTTTTCTAAGGATACTTCTTCCTAGTAGCAATGATGGAATCTTAAATATCTTGTTTAATAAGCCCAAGTCTGTTACTGGAAAGCTCAACTGCCCTGCATTCCTCAAGCAGAGGGGTGTGAAACCCTAAGTACACACACTGCAATGAGGTAGCATTAGTACAGTAGCTACCTTTTTGTCTGGATGCCCTTCCAAAAGGAATGAATATGAAAAGAGTTCAGTCAAGGGGAGGGGGGGTGGAAATCACTTACACAAAGTAATTATCTTTTCATAGTTAAAAAGTTTAAGTCAGGACATGGAGGCACAGCATTGATTTTAAGCTATATGTTTTTTATCTGTAGAGGTAGAATGAAGTATTCAAATTTTAGCATTTGAAGTTGGTGGCAGTAATTTGTATGACTTACTAGACTGCTCTGAACAGCAGCCTGAGACAAGGAGAAAACCAAAATTTAGCAAATTGCTGTATATATTAAGGGGGCAATTCAAAGCACACCATGTTGTGAAATACTGGACACAGAAACCTTTAGAAAGAGATGGAAAAGGGAAAAGAGTGATACATGAGAAAAATACTTTGTTTCTGGTTTTATTTTTCATTGGTTCTTCTACATGAAGCCATAAGCTGATATTAACCTAATTAGCTAGAGATCTTCCTTCTGTTCTTTATAGCTTCATAGCAAGGAGGAGGTTTGTTCTTGTAAATCTTGTACGTGTCTATTTTAGATGTGCTTTTCCGCAAATTGTAGGGGTTTTAATTAGCCTCTCAGCTGGGGAAGGCAGACCTCTTGGTGTTTTCCTTCTGGTCATTTGAGTATGGTCCAATCTAGTTAAGTAAATAATAACCAAAAAAGCTTACTTCAGTGATCCCCAAATTTCTGATTTATAGGCAAAGCACTGAGCAGATATGAGGCTACAGGGCAAAATTGTTTTGTCCCTCCCTCTTCGCTCAGCCTTAATTTTTTATATTACTGGTGACCTAAATCAACACTAGACTATCTTGCATGTAACCCATAGGCTTTTAGGTTGAGGACCACCTTCTAGCTAGATGCAGGTATCGATGCATGAATAGGTCATTCCAGGTTTGCCCCTCTTGTTCAGAGCTCATCATTCTCCATACCAAGCAATTTCCCTGATTTCAGTTGCTGAAAAACCACAGTATATAGTACTGAGCATAGGAGAATATGACAGACACAGCCAAAGGAGAGCAAAGAGTTATAAACAGTTTTAAAAAGCCAGGAATGATGCTGGCTCATATCCAAATCATTCTGCAGGTTTTAGCAAAGATGACAGAGGAGCTGTTTACAGACAGCTGTAAGAGCTCATCTCATTTGTTTCTTATGTAGCCCCTAGAGAGGGTTTAATGATTGGTTTGGGTTCATGTATTTCACCTGCACTCTTGGGAGCTATATTATCCTGCCTGGTGTTAAGAAAACATAGAGCTGATGCTGGATGTTTACTAGAAAGCCTGTCTTTCTCTGAAATGATCTATGGATTCACTGTTACAGTATGTGCTATGTTTCAGTTTAAATGACCCTCCATAGTTCTTTTTTAAACCTGTGATCAATACTAATTTCTGATTTTTAAAAGAGTTTAAACTGAGTAATAGCATGAGAACTTTCTGCTTAGCTTTCATTCTGCAACGTTCAGTTGTTTTGGAACACATTTTAGCTGCTACAGGAAACATTTCATTTCATGTTTGTTTGGTTGGTTTTTTTCATTAGATATGTGTGAGCTTCCAGCCTCTTCCTTCTAATGCAGCGGGAGCTGGCATGTTAGATTAAGCCCTTAAGTCCTGGGAAAAGTCCTGCTTTTGCTCCCGTTCCTGCTCAAACAGTGGAAGGGAGCACATAATATTAGATCCTCCATAAAGAGTATGGATGCTTTTTTGTTTTCAAGTAGTTATTTAGAATTCAGGCAACAGTTTCCAGTAGTGTATTAATTTTTTAAAAGGCAGAATTTGGAGACTGAAATATTTGGTATTTGGCAATGTTTCTTAACATATCCTGTGGCTCTTAAAATACATGCTGTTTAGCTTAGAGTTAGAGCAACCGGTGTCCTGAAGAAAGGTGTAGAAAATTAGTCTTGGCTGTGGATGTTGTTTTCTCTCAGGTTGTAGAGAAAAACTGGATACTTCACTGCAAGAAAGGGAAGGCAAAGTACCAAGGATTATATCAGAATTTCTAAGGCCAGCAAGCCAGCATATCTACTTTGCTGCTGTGAATGGAGCATGTCAGATGTTCCTTTTAAAATTTAGAAAAGACTTATTTTCCCTTTTGCAAGTTGACACAGCTGTTCACATTCCTGTTGCACCACAAAGAGCCTAGGTTCATTCTCTCCCTGGAAGCAAGTGCTGCCAAACTACCAGCAGCCTGCTTGGAAGAGGCTGGAGCACAGGGAAGAATGGCAAGGGAAAGGTGTATCTTTGCTTAGGGCACATGATAGGGGATGGGACAGAAGAGGAGGAGACTTGAGTGTGGAGCTGAGCCATAATAACAGCATTTCCAGGAAAAGGGTCAGACACAGTCGAGATGGCAGCTTGCTGGATGTATTTCTTTACAGTTAGTTTGAAGATTTTGACAGACAGTTCTACTAAGATGCTTGTAACCTTCCCCAACATAAGTTGGCCTGTCTCCCCACTGCCTTGCCAATAACCTCAGGGGAGATAGATGGGTGCTTAAAAGCTCTCTCTCAACTTACAAGCTGTTCAGATTGTGAACTCTCTCCCATTAACTAAACTTGCTACATGCAGTTAGTAATCAGCAATAAGCATCCTTGAAGTGTGGGTTGCTGATAATGGTGCCAGTAATTGAACTATTCCCCAGCTACATACTTCATTCTTGCTCTACTCAGTATGGCCTACACATAACTCTTCCAAATTTATGTGATGACGTATGGCTGAGACTGCAAACTGGAAAGTTACTTGGCAGTGTAAATTCATTTAATATGTTCACTTTAGTTGTGTTATTCAGCTTTGGTCCTAATGCAGTAGATGTATCTATTACAGCAATGCATCCCACAAAATAACTGGAAACTGAAAATTATCTTCTTTGAACATTAAATAAAAGAAACAAAATACCTGTGAAGCATTCATCTATTACAGCAGTGATTTGCAAATATCAGGCTGCTGGGTATTGTGTTTTTTTTCAGTTCAGTCTTACATGGAGAAACTCCAGAACAAGCTATTGAAGGTGTGCAGCTAGGGCACTTAGCTTCTACACTTCATTGTTAAACATGGAATCTCGTGTCAGTTCACTCACAGGGAAATACAGGCACTAAATCCATTATGATCTGCACTGTCCCAGAGCAGAAGGAACAGCTGATAAGGCAGTACTGTATGTAATGGGTGGAATACAGATGAGGTGAGTTTGTTTTCCCAGATGTTGCCTGACACACTGATGACAACATCAGGTGAACTAAGAAGGCAGAATGTAGCAGTTGCCTGCTCTGATGTGAGTAAATGGCCCAGATACAGTCTCTTCATCACTGATAGAGCAGAAGAGCCATCTCCTTTAAATAGTTTAGCCCCCATGTGCTGCAACTGATTTATGGACTTGAAGGGATGGTGAACAGGTTTTTGTGGTAGATGAACATTTGATTTGAAAGGGGAATCTGAAAAGCTCTATTCTTTGCTATATATATGGACAATATTCCAACTTTTACTGCTCCCAGAAACAATACACCATGAATCTGAGTACCAGTGCTGCATTAGGTGATTTCCTATCAGAAATGTTGTTGTCTGCACACTGAGTCAATATCAGTGGTCTGATCCAGCACAACCAAACTCAGATAATGCATGGTATAAAAATCCCCTATCTTTGGGGATTTCCTGCAGTATGAGATGAGTTACTTCTTAGCCACTTTCATCCAAACTTTGAAGACAGTTCACTAGGTCAGCTACTGACATCATTTGGACAGACGTCACAAAATATTCTGAGTTAGAAGGGACCCACAAGGATCATCAAGTCCAGCTCTTAAGTGTAGGGTCCATAGAGACATTGAACCCAGGACCTTGGTGTTATTAGCACCATGCTCTAGCCAGCTGAGCTAATGGTCAAGGTCTATGAAATTTAAGCAGAGAAATAAAGTTTATTTTCTTTTATTGTGATTGTAGTGTAGCTGGCTCTCAGGACCGTGGCTGTGTGCACCCCCAGTGCACTTAAATTCCCACAATGGTCCAGGAACTCCCAGGCTTGTTGTCTGCACAGATGAGATAAAGCACTGTTTTGAGACAGCAGCCCAAGTTGAAATCAGGTGATTGATGGAACTGCTGGCACAAGAAGTATTTGACAGCTTGTTACAGGAGAGGTCCCAGTGGGAATTTCAGACAGTTCTTGAGACTTCCCAGGCGGACCCTGCTGTGCCTAGACCAATTTGTATGCTTAAGCATGTCAATTAACATCCTGGGCAAAGAATCTGGCTGTCCCAAATATTCACAGACAGTTCCTGCTGCAGAGTTAATCAATTGTACAAGAGTAAGACAATCAATAGGAACAGTTCCTGCATGTGTGGAAGTGATCCTGTAGGACAGTCTTTTGTACGTACTTCAGATAGTTAGGAAATGTTTTGTACATAGGTTAAGGTGGTCTGTAGTAACACATTATACATGCCTTGCAATGGTCAGGTAGGATGACCATGGGCCAGCTGGGTTACAAAAATTGTATAGAAACAATGCTTTATGGAATCTCACCTAATCCAACTGAGATGACCCTGTAAGAACCCTTGCTATGGAGACTCCCTTTACCATCTAGACAGCAAGCAAGTGTCCTGTCTGGCACATTGTATTTTCCATGCAAAAATGATTGTAAGTCAAAATCCCCATGTTAGCTGTTTTAAAGTATGTTCAATATGTGAGTGCCTTTGCAGCAAATTGCACCAAAAGCAACTCAAATGCCATGAAAACTTTGGAGACCAGCAGAAGTTCTTCCAATGAGTGATGGTGGTGGTAGGGCTGTATGTGTTGTAATATTGCCATGTACCAATTTTGGAACCAAGATCAAACAAATACTTCTAACAGAATGGCAGCTACCAGCTTGCTGAGTATGGGAGAGAGGGATTCTGACTGGCAGGTGGGAAGATAGGAGAGTGTATTTAATGAACAGATAATTCGCTTGGTGTTTTTCACATGAGTTTAAGAGGGTAACAATGATAGCAGTGTTGATAAAGCCTTGAACAATAAAATTGGTCAGCATTCTCCTGCCTTCCAGCATCTTTGTAGTCAAGAAGTTCCACTAGATGTTGCAGCCAGCTGTAACAATCTACCTCATAGCAATAGTGACTGACCCCTAAACTGTCATGGATTGTAAGGACTGTATTTGCATTGCACTGGATGCAGATTATATATTGTTAAGGGCAGTGAAGGGTTGTTTATCTGTTAAGTAGTCCACTGCATGCCTCAAAGGCAAACACACAAAGTTATAAAGCAGAAGTACACTATTTTCATTTCTTTTCCACTTCATATGCAAGATCTAATTGCTATTAATGCAATACAGAATGAGAAACCCAGCATCTGTTTATGTTTACATTCATTTACACAGCCATAAGTATTCAGTTAAAGTGTTTCTATGGCACTGAGGTTTTGATCTAAAACTGTCATGTGTTATGGGGGCCTTGCAATGCTCCTGCATTTCACCAGCTTTTGTCTTTCTGTAAACCGGTGTAATACACATATCAGTGAAATAACAGGCATAGACTGCTGTTTCTTCCTGCCCTTTCCCCTCCTCTTAATATTTTTTTAGATTCAAGATTTTGGAAAACTAAGTCTACAATCAAAGCATTTTACACATTTCTATAACTTGTATGGCTTAGTTTTAGACTTGAATTTCCACTTTATAATTGAGATTTTGTATATTTACTAATGGACATATTGAATACTACAGGCTTGAAGTCTCAGGTGATAAAATGTTTGTGGTTATGACACGGTGCTACCATGTTAAGAACAGGGTCTTTTATCCATGGTTTTCAGTACAGATAACTGGAAATTAACAGACCTGGTTTAGTAAGCCAATATATTTTCCTTCAGACTGTTTGGGAGGAAATCAGTATCCACCAAGAAACATGATAGCGATTCAAATTAGCCAGCACAGTGGAACCTTTGTGAAGAGGTCCTGAGTAGCCTAAGCAGTACTTCCTCTGCCCTCCCAGTCCCTCTTCTGCACAAGGAAAAAAAACAAAAAAAGTGCAACATTGCAGACTGTATTTTCCAGATGTATTTTCCATTATTATTCAAACCTAGAATATGAAGAAAGCAATTTTACATAAAATCAGACTGGGTCTTACATTTCTACCTATTCTAAACCAGTGGTCAGAAAGAAGTGCCATGGAAATCGCTGAGGCTGGTCAGAAACTTGTCGTGATAATGAGGCTCATAGTGCCTTTCTGACTTAGCAGTTGTCATCTGCTTAGTGTCATGTAGCTTTCATGAGGAATGTCACCTCCCATTCTGTGGAGGGAGGGAAGATACCAAATATGGAATAGTTTCATGCAGATTTTCAGTTAGTTTTCACTTCAGATTTACAAATATAACCAATTAAATTGAGATTTAGAGCTGTTAAGAGTTTTGGGTTGTATTCTCTCTGTATGGGCCACCAATTAATGTGGTGGTTTCACATTCGCTGAATTTTTGTTTACTGAATCTGAGATAGGATTTTTGGGAGGAAAATGCAAAACAGGTTCAACTTAAAAGTAAAACAAATAGTTTATTAACACACAGACTAAAAGAAGAAAAG
>VWYP01029832.1:354011-388469 GCA_013400435.1 Pycnonotus jocosus
TCATCTCTCCCACTTAAAAAGTCACTCTTCATTTACTGACTTAGATATCTTCATATTGTCTCTTTACATATCTCTAATTTGGCTTTTTTCTCTCATCTCAGAGAAGGGTTAAGAAAAGTCTCAGTCTGTGTCAGGAAAGAGTTAAAACTTGCCCAGGCCTGCTGTGGTCTCTGCCATGGGAGCTGCAAAACTGTCAAAGCCATGGTGCAAAGTTCAGGAACAGCAGCCAGGATCTCAGTTGGGGTTTTTTTTTCCACCCCTTGAAGTTTTAATCTGGGGCAGCCCAACCCGAGAGTGCTCCCAGGGCCCCGGCAGAAGAGGGGAGGGAGGAAATCCCATCCTCCTCCGGGTCAGGAGTGCCGGCAGCCAGCACTGGGGCCCGGCTGTGCCACAGCCCGGCCCCGGTCCGCCATGGCCTCAGCCATGCGGCCGGGACTGCCCAGCAGCAGCCTTGCCCCTCTCCCCCACCGGCAGAAGGGGAGGAAAGGGGGCTCAGCCGGCCGGGCCGCCCCACCTCATGGCAGCAGCTCCCAGGGGCCCAGCCCGGCCACTCCACCGCGTTACCTTTTGCCAGCTAGAAAAGGAAGAGGGCTTGGATGCCCATGTGAGGTTTTATAGGGGTATTGCCAATAGTCACATTTTTGTTTCCTGAGTGGTCAAACCCCATGCCAGTCAGAAAAACTGACCTCTGATAGGTTCTTATCTCTTTTCTAAATTAGATGCAAGGTCCTGGAAGGGAAAAACATTGCTATTCAACCCACAACAGATACTCAGGTGAAGCCCAGTGTGATGCAAGAAGCCGCATTATTTCCTGGGCCTCTTTCAAGGGTCTGCCTCCTGTGTTGCATTGTGCAGTGCATCTACTACTGTTCCAGAAGAAAGCCTTGTGTCTGACTTTGTAAACTGCTTGTGCTTCCTTACTGTTGATGGTGCTTTGAAAAAACATTGGAGTTCTTTGGTAGTTTTAAAATTTAGTTCTAATTGCTGTGGGTCTCTCTGTAGCTCTACCTTTTTCTTGATTCTAGGGAAAACCAATACAGTTGCTCTGTTCTGTATCTACCAGGAAGATGAGGCAGGTGCTCTTTTTAATATATGTGCAGTGAGGACTAAGGAGCCAATTCTCTTTTACTTAACATTTGTATTGTCGTAGCTGACTGAGACATTTCAACAGCAAGAATTTTTGGTTTGCATTCAGCTTTAAACATTGCTCATTGCAGCAACATGTCCTGCACCTCCAGGGAAGGCAGTTTTAGCAGAGAATGAGAAAAAGATTAATAACTGCACATGAGATTTTCCAAAAATTATTAAGTTTGGCAAAAATTAAAAAGTGTGCCCTGGAAGAGTCTAAAAAAGACACAAAGTCTCAAACTAACTTTGGCAGCTATCGCTTGTTCCATGCATCCCCGTTACAACTGCTTTCTCAGAACATTATCATCTGCCTAGGAGAAATTAGAGCATTTTTCTGTCCTAATGTTGCATTTACAGAAATTACTTGGATAGTTTGATTTGCATGAGGGGTGTAGGTTGTATATCCCCTGCGCTTGCTGGGGAGAGTTAATGGTCATCCTGTGCTCCAGCACAATTTCTTTCTTTGTCACCTGCAGGTAAAAAGCTGGGAAGATGTATAATGATTAGAGTTAGATGGTCTGAGATCTTAATGGCTTTTCATTTGCTCACATGGACACCTCCCTGTCAAAGGACATTTGATTACTCACAGAAGAAGAGCAGAGACTGCTCAAAGCATTCCTAGTGAGGATCAGTATTGATGTGAGCATTTTATCTAAATGTTTAGTGAGCCTTGCTTCTAGATTTACAAAGATCTGAAGTGTATGTATTTCCATGTCTGATTGATAAGCTGAAAAACATAGGATGCTTCAAGGACTCCAAGAATATTTTTGATTCACAACCAGGGAGCTGAAGTGGTTAGATTTCCTCATTTGCAAAGTATGTGGTGTTGGCTTATTTCTGAGAAACAGCTGAGATTCAGGGAAGTGTTGGGCAGTAGATCAGATGCGAGCTACTTCTCATGCAGCAGTTCAGCAGGCAGTGTAGGCACAAAATCCTCTGAAGGACTGGGGCTGAAATAGTCATTCTTATGGAGAAAAATGATGTTCACCTTGTCTGGGCACACCTTTTTTGTGTGACACGTTTTCACAGCACTTAAAATGACCAAGTCGTGCTGTGTGCCTGGCACAGCACAAGCACACACTGAAGTCACTCTTCTCATGGGTCTTCTGAAATCATCTCAGTCCAGGTAAGGGTGTCCAGGCTGATTTTAGTCTCAATACTTGCTTTAAAGGGGGAGGATCTGTAATAACATTGTTAATGGAATGCCATTGACATTACTCCTTTTGAGTCAACTTAGGATGAAAAGATTTAAACTTCTAGATTGAGAAATTTTGGTTTTGTTAGTGGAGTTATCACTTTTCAGGTCAATCTGCAGTCCTGCAAGGTTTAATTTTTGAGATACATGAAGTAAGGTTCTTAATGGGGTGCCACAATTTTACTTGAGTCATTTCTCTTAGTTGAGCTACCTCTTTTCAGATCAGATGATTTAATTCAGTGGAAGTTTCATTCTTTGAGCTTAAGCTGATGGTGTCTAGGTCTCACCCTTTAAGAAACAAAGGTGAAAACTGATAATATTTTGATCCCCTGGTAATTTTCCCATATACTCCTCCATTACTTCATATTTGACCCCTTTCACAGCTGAATGGATTCCACAGTTTTCAGCTGACACAGATGAAAGCCTATGAAGTAGTTCCATCTCTGTTGTTTTAATGAGACATTTGGGACCTGTGTTCACTTGTCTGATTGCAATTTTACCTGATGGTCTTTAGGGTGAAACTACAAGATTATATGGAATTAGGGTGCCACTGGTAGTCTTAGCCCTCAGACGTTTCAAGAAGTTATAAATAAGAGTTGCATGCCTGCTACATGGACACTTCATTTAAACACTACTCATGCAAACTCACTGTTATATGAAGTACTTGATGAAATTTAACCAGAAGCAGGGCAATTAACTAGACTGATGTCATGAACTTCATGTTCAGTGTTTCTTGCTTTTCCAGCTTTCCCAATGTCTTTATTTTCTTCAGATTGTTTCTCTAGTTAATGCTGCATTGTTTGAGAGACATCGTCGCTCTTTCTAATAACAAAGAGAACTTTTTCACCCCTTGTCACATTTACTGCTTCTTGCACTAGGTTATTATTAGTTTTGCTTGTTCCTAATTGTAATACCTTTTATTCTTTTTATTCTAGATGTATTCCTGGAGCATTTTAGTCCCCAGGAGTTTTGGTATATTACAATACTTGGCACAGGAGAAATGAACATGGCTTCATGTAATTTTTGTTTCCATGAAGCAATAATTGCAATATAAGGAATTCGACTCACCTGGCCACCAACTCTGCAGGGTGGAGGATGATTTATTTTCTTGCAAATTCTTTGCTTTTGGTGAAAATAAGAGATGTAAGAGTTCTTTATGGGATATAGCATTTATTCCACTAGTTGGATGTGTGTTCCACCCACTAATGGCCTTTTTTGGTGCACCATTTTCAACTGTTGAAGTTCTACTACTTTAACTCTTTAGGCAGAAACAGTAAAGGTTTAGGTCTGCAGAAAGGTGATTTTACTGGTGAGATGCCCAATAGTAGGAAGGGATTTTCTTCTGAATAGAAGAATGGATCCTTTTTCTTACGTGTATTTGCTACATTTTGACTTTGTGTTAGGATATCAGAGATCTGGTGGAAGCTGCATTCCCACATCCTTTCCACAAACCATCCTGGGACATTAGGAAGGTTGTTCACTGGGAGAGTAGTTGGTCACTGGAACAGGCTCCCCAGGGTCATGTCACCCAGCTTTTGACCTCTGGTCATGACTCCAAGCCTGACCATGGACAAACCTGTTTAGTCATACGGTTTAGTTTTAGGTAGTCCTGTGAGGAGCACAAAGTTGGACTCAATGATTCTTATGGATCCCATCTAGCTTGAGATAGTCTATGATTCTACGATTCTTTATTTTACAGCTCTGGCTGTTGAATACTGCTTTGTATGGATACAAACTGGATGGGGATCTTTAAGACTTTAAATGGTGGGAAGTCATTCCCTCAACATTCTAGGTGTCTAGTTGGGAATTTTTTGCCCATGGTAACTAGTATTTTAGACCAGAAATCTCCTGCCAGGAGTTACTTGGTTAACAACAGTCAGTGTAACTATTCTGCAGCCTTCTTTCATCATCCTTAAAAAAGGATTTTCCAGTAGAGAAAGAATCCCACTCCACATAAATTTTTGTCACTGAGTTGCAGCTGTTGTCTATCCAACAAAACTTGTGTTTATATAGAACATTCTGTTGCTTTTTATTCTGGACAGTGCATCTTGATAACCCCTGTTTGTTGTCCTGACATGCAAAATACTGGTTATGTGCCTCTGGGCTTTGACCCCAAAAGCTGCATGGAAAAGTGCAAGAACGTGGAATGGCTGCAGCTAATGTGTATGCACTTGCATAGTTACTAAAGTGAAAAATCTGACAGTGATAATATTTTCATGGATTTGTATCTTCCCTGATGAATTAGCACAAAGAGCTTGTTGATTGAGTTCACTAGCAATTAAAGCAGGCAATTGATCTTTCTTATCTTTCCATACAGATGAAGTGAGAAGGGCAGCCATGAGTTTTCACCACTGGGCAAATTCTAGCCAGATCTACTTGTCAATCAGCTTTTAGCAGAAAGTTCTGGCTTCCTGCCATTTTATCTGCTTCAGCTTGTTTGTCTCTTTTCACTCATTCACTGACAGGAAGAAAGGAAAAAAGGCTTTATCTTAGCTTCTAGGGAAGATTTATACTTTTGCATCTTCTGTAGAGGTGAGACTGGGAGGCTGGTGTTTGGCTGGTTCTCATTGACCTCTCTGGGGACGCCCAGACTCTTTCAGGTCCTCCACCCTTGATTGCTGCACTGAAAACAGCTGGGGTTGAGGCCAGAGAGCTCAAAGGAACGAGAAACAGCACTAACTGAGACTGGCCAGACTTTTCCATTCTGCAGTCTCATCTTGCACAAATGAAGAGAGGAAAACAAAGAGGGCATTCAGCAATTCAGAGATAGCAAGAAACTGTGAAGAAATTTAGCAAGTCTCAAATGAGAGTAAAGAAAAGGACTCAAATAGAAACTGACCATTTGAGTTTGATGGGGCTAAATAAGGTGGGAGAAAAAACAGCTAAACACCTAAAGAGAGTGAGATAGTCCTTAAAGATCCCAGTAGGTGGATTACCTTTTGGTCCTTTCTTTTCTGAAGAAGCTGTATGGCTGAAAGTCTTGTTACCTAAATGGCAGATACAAAAAACAAAAAACCACATCAGTTTTACTGGTCTGCAGTTACATCCATGTAAAGCATGGATAAGCTTTTGGCACCCTCAGTTAATTTTGTTGTTAAGGAAACTGTTTTGAAGAAGCATCCTTAAATCAGGTTTTTCCCACTTGTCTGCCCTTTGTGTGCATGTCTGTATTGGTGAGAGATTTGGAAAGAAAATTAAAGAAAAAAAAAAGTCCTCAACATCAGTCAGCCTGTGTTATGGACTTTGCTACAGAGATGAGAATTAATTTGCAGTTATTTTCCTTTGCTGTATGCTGATGCTGATTTTGGAGGTTTTGTTTTTTTCTGCCTTTTTAATATCTAATCCTCCTTTCCAGTTGTGGCTTGCTCCACAGCTTCTGCATTTGCTCCATATTATCCAGGACCCAGAGGTTCAAGCAATCATCCATTTCTATCTCAGCCTTTTTGCTCACTGTTATTTGTATCCAGACTTGTTGCGCGCATGTGTGGAAGATAAAATCTGTTTCTTAAAGTGAAAGATGAGGCAGAATCTATTAAAGTCACCGGTGCTTCTGTGATGAGCAAGAACAGCCAAAAAGGCCAACAGAAATAGAACAATTATTTTAGCAAAGATGTATAAATTCCTTTGTCTTTACAATTGTTTCTTGGAGCAAGTTATTATTATTTCTTAAAATATTCAGAAACCAGAAATTCTGACTCTAGAAAAGTTACCCAGCTTTGTGGGATTTTTGGTTTCCTTGACAACCATTCATATAAATAGTAAGGACTTGTTATGGGGGGTGGAATATCAGTATAATCAAAACCTGTGAGTCACCCAGAAAAAAACGAAATTCAATATAGAAGTTAGAAGTTATCCAGCAAACATTAATAGAAGAGTCTGTTTTTGTTAAGTAAGGCTCTTCTGTTAATGTTTGCTGGATGCCTGACAAGGATGGAGCAAAGGCAGTGATTTTCTGAAGGTGAGATGCAAGGAGATTCCTTTTAGCATTTCTTCTGAGAAAACTATTGATGGTAACGTAATCTTCTTCCTCTTTGATGACTTGGAATTTCTCAGTCTAGGTTGTTTCTTTTATTATTATTATTACGGTTATCTGTAAAAAAAGAAATGTGCTAAAGACAGGCATGAATGTTTACCCGTATTTAGATGCTAACCTATTTGTTTCCTTCCTCAGTGATTCATTTAATCCAGTCTCTGCAACAAGGTCTCTGTTCTCCTGGAAGCAAGAGAGTGAGAAAGGGAATCGATCACGTGTTCCTGTAAAGAGCTTAGATATTGTGAGGTATAGTCAATGTAAAATGGGAAGGATTATCCTGGAACTAATCCTTAGCAGTGCTAGTGCTGCTGGAATTGTGACTCATTTCAGGAATATGGGAAGAGATATGCATATATTCACAGCAAGTAAGAACTAAGAACTAAGAACTTCTCCCTGTGTGAAAAACAGTGATGAGAAAAACTGTGCATCAAGAAAACTTCAGTCCTGTGCCAGCAAATCAATACTGTTTGTTTACCCCTTCTTTTTATACTTTATGTTGCAAATCACAAGATACCATCATGATTAAAGTGGTGGCAGTATTTTCCTTTGGTTTAGAAGTGACGTGAAAGCCCCAATTCTGTTAGCCTTGTCTTAAATGAAGGTCACATGATTTAAAAAACAGTATCTTGCTACTTCTAGTGTTCATAGTAGCAGCAAAGCACTAAGCAAGTAATGAAAAAGCTGTGAAAACAAGTTGTCGGTTGTGTCTAGAAAGTTATTTATCCAATCTGAGGAAATAACAATTTGTATTGTTATCTGATTCACACATCAGAATTTCAGGGTTGTTTCCCATGCCTGGGACATTTGTAAGGGCTGCCTGAAGCCAGCAGCTAAAGAAGATTTTGGCTGGTTTTCCTTCACAGACATACCTCCTGCTGGAAGTTCTATCACCATGTAGATTGCACTGGTTTTCAGATCAGTGTCAAATACAATTCAGCCATAACTTGTGCAGATTTAAAACACTCTGTGATTTTGCTGTGGCCTGGAAGTTTTGCTCTCTCTGCCTTCTTTTAAGATTTCAAAGTTAGTTTATCATCTGACTGATGCAGTTTTCAAGGAAGATAGTGCCTATGTTGAAGTTGGTTAAGAGCAAGTAGGTGTCGAATACTTCTGGATATTCATGTTTCCATTGAGTGATTTGTTACAAAACTTGATTCATATTTCTCTTTATTTTATTCAGTCTATTCTAGATGCTAGTTGGTTTGGTTTTGGTTTTTTTATGGTAAAACCTGGCTTGAAGGCTCTGGGGAGGCAAAATCTATGGAGTGTATTTTCTACTTCCCTCTGCCTTTTCTGTTTTCTTAGTTCTTCCATTTGCTGCTTGCTGTTTGCCTAGCACAGGGAATCTGCAGCCATTGAATCTGGATGGTGATGGAATTAGGTTCTATTTGATCCCATTTATGAACCCACCTCTGAGGTGGGGGAGGAGGCATGCAAGTGGCACCTTGTGCCTCCAGGGCTGCTGATTCTCAGCCTGGTGCATCACCCCAGCCACCCTGACCCACAGGCTCCTGTGAGGTGCTGACCTTCGTGGTGCTTTTGTGGAGTCAGCTGAGCAGCAAGGGTGTCTTTGATTTGGACTAGGGAAGGGGATACTGTGTCATAGCTCTGGATTATTTTGATTGATTTCCCCCCCCTCCAAGCATACCTAGGAAGATGCAGTGAATGTAGTGACAAAATCAATATGGTGTATAGAAGGTTGCATTTTTCCATGGTAAAGTGTTTAAGGACATACTGCCAGGGAAAATCCCATCTTACCATGCTGAAAAAAGAGCACATTCTGTAGCCAAGATGGTTCTATGGTGCTATATATTCTGTGGGACAGTGAGGAATTTCATTAGGTAAATGGGAAAAAATACTATTTAACAGAGAAGGGGGTCTTGACAGGAACCTCATGAAGTTCAACAAGAAGTGCAAAATCTTGCACATAGAAACTACCCCATGTACCAGGACATGCTGAGGACTGACCAGCTAGAAAGCAGCTTGGCAGAAAAGGATCTGGGGATCCTGGTAGACACCAAGTTGAACATGAGCCAGGAATTTGCCCTTGCAACAATGACTGCATTAGACAAAACATTGACAGCAGATCAACGGATGTGACCTTTCCCCTCTGCTCAGCACTAATGAGGCCAAACCTGGAGGGCTGAGTCCAGGCTGAGTTCTGGGCATCTCAGTACAAGAGAAACATGAAAATAGTGGAGAATCCAGCCAAGGGCCACTAAGGTGATGAAGGGATTGAGCTGCCTCACATGCAAGGAAAGGTCAGAGATGTGGGACTGTTCAGCCAGAGAAAAGAAGGCCTGGAGGGGGATCTTATCATTCATTGTACATAAATACATGGAGGGCAGGTTTGAAAAAGAGCCAGGCTCTTTTCAAAGGTACTCAGTGGCAGAACAAGGGGCAGTGGGCACAAACCGAAATACAGGGGGAGCCCTCTGGACATCAGGAAACATTCTTTTACTGTGAGTATAACCAAGCACTGGCTCGGGGTGCCCAGTGAGATTGTGGAGTCCCTATCCTTGGACGTAGTCAAAAGCCATCTGGACGTGGTCCCGTGCCACTGGCTCTGGGTGGCTGTGCTTTCCAGGGGGAGGACCAAATGACTCCCAGAGGTCTCTTGCAAACTGGTTCTGTGATTTTGTGACACTGTATGGAGTACAATCCATTTATGAGGAAAAGTCAGGCTAGAATTTTCTTCTGGTGGGGAGGTAATCAGAAGTCATTAACTGGGGAAAAGTTTTTCTAAAAAGAAGGGAAACCATTTTTTATAGAAAAGAAATGCAGTCTTAAGTTTATGCAGTTGCTAGCCAAAACTTCTGAGAGCTATTTTTAATGGTGCTGTTATATATCACCTTCCAATCTAAGAAGCATGTAGCATATCAGGCTGTTAGGCTGTCAACCTCCAGTGCTTCAGAGAAGATGGTAAACAATGAGAGAAAAATGTACAGTCCTATGGTCCCATATAGCCTTAGTTTAGCTTTCCTCTGCTTTTGTGCTTGCTACTGTTTTTATGCTTCACTCTGTGTATATGTAAACAAGCACTAAGGTAAGACAGCAAATACGTCTCACTGCTTCATCTCACTGCTCTGTTTATCATGATTTTAGTAATGTGGAAAAGAGGAGGGTGAGTGCAGCAAAGTCATATGTGCAAACAAAATACGTTGGTATGCAAGAGTGGTAACCTTGAAGAGCATGAGGTTTGGATAGAAATGTAATAATAGTGGAATATAATGAATTGTACTTTTACCAAGTATGAAACTGTATCCTAATTTGACCTAATTCATACATGAAAAATCTACCAAAAGTTATTAATCAACAAAAATACCACCAGTAGCTCCAAAATTTGGTGCAATTTGCTGCAGATTGGGAATCTATATGGGGGCAGTATTGGTGTAGAATTCCCCTGGGTTTATATTCTTCAGTAGGCACCTGCCACCATCCACTATATGATGTCAGCTACTGAGCTCAGTGTATGATTAATCTGACACAATACAGGCACTTCAAAGTTTTTTGTCCTTCTGTGTTGGTTACTATCATTCTGTTCATGCTGGTACTCTTTTCCAAACTTGTTTCATGCTTAGCCTACAATTCCAAGCCTCCATCCCTTTCAAAGAGGCTCAGGTGGAACAGTCCGTATTCATCTGGGAAGCCTGGGCAGGTGTTGAGGTTTATTTCCCCATCATCTGTTTATGGGGAAAAAGAGCATATTAAAAAAGTCACGTAGTTCACAAAGTCTGTCTGGATATATTTGTGATGACTTGGCACAAGAGTTGTGGTTTGTGGTCGTAATGTGTGGGCAACCAGATTCAAGTGTTTTTAAAAATAAAAATACCTAAATACCTGGGAATGTAGTCACTATACAATTCATTCACAAGCAGAGAACAAGCCACCATTTCCCCCTCTCTCAGTCAAAGAAACAAGGAAACTTGATTTTAGGCTCTATGTCTGTATCAGGCTCCTCTGTTAAAAACAACACTTTTGCTAATTGTAATGAGCATTTATACAGTTGTGGGACAGCTGAGTCAGGCTGGGCACATGTGGCGGTTTCAGGTCAAAACTGGGCAGAAACAGCAATTTAGTGTAGTAGTTTTGGTTCACCAATTTTTCGTTTCCTGGCCAGTGCATCAATTACTGTGGTGGGTTGAGTGCCCACTAGAATTATTTACTCCTTTTCTGCTGTGAGGTAGGATTAGGAGAAGAGCAAAAGAGGCTTAAAACTTAACCAGTATAAAGAAAACTTTATTAACAAATCTACAAGAAGAGGAAAAAAATATAATAAGAATCAGAACAAAACCTTCAAAACACTTCTCCTCCCCCCACAACTTTATTTTCTTTCTCACTGACAACAAACAGAGGCAAAACTTAGGACTTAGGTCAGCTGACCACTTCTAAGATAGTCTTTCATCAGCACTTCTACGGAGAGAAGTCTCTTTTGCTGTCATGGAGACTTCTCCACAAAAAAACAGTTCTCTCATGGCTTCAATTCTTACGAATAGCAGCCGCCTGGGAATCTGCATTCATGAAGTCCCTCCCATTTCATGCAGCCTTCCCACAGCTGCATTTATGGGCCATGTAAACTCATGGGGTACCGTTTTAAGGATGAGCTGTTCAAAAGAAAAGTTCTCTTCATCTCTCTCTGAGATCATTTTATCTCTGGGGACAGAGGTCATCTTCTCTCTCTGGGGGCAGATCTTCATCTCATCTCTCTCTGTTCAAGCTTCTCATGAAATCAGAGCTACTTCAACATTTACTTAATTCAGCACAAACGCCTTTGCTCATATCTACAATTTGAACACTCTTCATCTCCACATACATGTCTTCCATGAATTAAAGGGGTATTCTAGTATATCACAGTCCCATCACCATGGCCTTACAAAAGAATTTCAGTCTAAGACTAGGCATCTCCTTTCTCCTCCCATCTGGGACTTGACTCCTCCTTCACTGACTTTGATGTCTTTCTGTTGTCTCTTTACATGTCTTCACTCTGTCCTTTTCTCTCACTCATAGAAGATTTCATGTTTTGCAAGTTTCATCTGTGCAAGGAAAGAGTTACTATCTCACCCGGGGCCTGCTGAGGGTCTTTGATGGTTTCTGCTGGGTGGTTGCTGAAGCAGTCACAGATTCAGGCCACGCCGAGGCAGTACCAGGATCTTAGGGGCTCTGACTGCATTCAATTTCAGCTGCCATGGGGCCACTCTGCACGGCTGCAGAGGCGCCCCTGGTCTCAGCCACATGATCTCTTGCGGTGCTGGGACACCCCCTTGATAAGATGACTCAGTAGCGGTGGCTGGAGCTGGTTATGATGGAAGATTCTTTGGAAACTGTCGGCGAGGGGGAGAAAACGGCTCGGATCTCAGCAGCCACACACCGCGTGGCTGGGGCTGCTACCTTCCTCTGCCCGACAGCCCTGCCAGGCCACATGGACTGCTCTGCAAGGGGTGGGCAAACCAGCCTGGCAGCAGGATGTTAACAACCCCTGGGTCTCGATCCAGCCAGGATGGGACCTTTCCTCTTCCCTTCCCCCTGCCTGGCAGCTGCTGAGGTCCGGCCCTGGCCCAGGACAGGACCCAGTGGGCTTGCCGGGAAGGGACCTGGCCCCTCGGCAGGGCCCACCCAGCCCAGCCCCAGAGCAAGGAGGGAGCCGAGCAGACTCACCTCTTCCCAGGCTGGAACGAAAGATAAATTTTCCCAGGCTTTGTTAAATTTTTTAACTTGTGTGTTCACAGAGATGTGTTCAGCTTCCTGGTGGTTTAACAATGGGTCAGTATTCAAAACTAGCCACTGATTGGTTTTGTCAAGCACAGAGGAAGCTGTTAACAGTTTTTCTCTAGAAAAAATCACTTCCATGAGTGGCTTCTCTCCTCACCAAATGTCATTCAATGCAAAACCAGCACAGTACAGCAACTGTGATTTAGTCAGCTTTTCCCAGAGATTCAGTGCAGTTAGGGAAGACAACTTACTGGTGAAGTATACCTGGAGACTGTTGCTCCCAGCTCTCTGGCATTTACCAGGTGACCAGTTACGTGCTGCATGCAGACTCATGGGCTTGTGATTTTTATATTCAAATAATTTAGATATTTGGTGTGTTTTCAGTCTTCAGTTATGAAGAAAATAAAGGTTGTTCTGATGAAAGACCTTTAGTGAATACATGCTATTTCACTTAAAGGAATCAATATCAGCACCAGCTAAATGCTTTTCTTTACTCTTCTCTCATGAACAAAAACACAGATCTTGAGAGCTTGAGATCCAAGGTGTGCTATTTCTGCTAAACTGGGAATTATACAAATGGCGAAGTATGTCACACTGCTTTGTTTCACTGTCTTTTACTAACTCTATTTTTTAATGTTGCTGATGTATCTTTTAGGAATATTTGTTCTCTGAAGGCAACTGTGATCTAGCTTGTTGGCAGATGATTCACAAACATGCCATATACGCCCCATTTTAACTATTCTAAAGACAAAATTGTATTAAAAATTACAGAAAGTATTTAGACAATATTTTAAAAAATGGGTTTTTGACCAGAGGCTACACTCTTCTCAGAAGACAGAGAACCCTTCTTTCCCCTGCCCCCAGCAATGATTTGAGGTGATACAGAATAACCTCCAGGTTCTGACCAAAACTAGGACAAGGTCTAAGCACTTATTCCAACACTGTGCCTGTGTATTTCTTCTCATAAGACTATGTAGTACCCAGAGAGTGAGCCTTCACAGTGCTCTTGTGTAGCGTAAGGAGTTTTCCTTAACCATGAATTTGGTACTGTTATATTATTCTTGAATAGCAAAGCCATGAAGAAATTATGCTGGGGGCTGACTAGGATCTCTGTTTGTGTCTTAGCCAACTCTGCATCACAGGAGAGGAAACTGTGGATAAATTGAACTGATTGAGAGTCCAGGCTTAAACATATCCTCAAATCCAACACATGCTGTGATGCACCATTTAGAACAGGGGCTGCCCCTTTCATTTCTAAAAGTGATGCCTTCAGACATTAGGCTTCAGGATGGCAGGCTTTTGGCTTCTGTGTGCCAGATCAGAAGGAACTGCCAGACCAGGGTTTCTTCCCTGTGGTGATACATGGCAGTGGTGTTAGAAATCGGGAATCCTGAGAGCAAAGAAAATAACTCCGTGTTGAAGGTAATTTAGTTTTCCAGCCACCTTTTACCTTCCCTGCTTGTGTGAGGCTATTCATGCAACATATGAACCCCAACCTTTTTAGGCTTACTTGCATAAGCACACTGGCTGTTTTTCTGGAGAAATATTTCAGCTAATAAAATGAAATAAACATCTCAGCTAATAAAATTAGTAACATAGCAATGGGTAGAAGCAAGCTCAAGTCTGTAAAATGTCTTACACTTTTAACATGGTAGGTATGACTGATCTAGCACAAGAATATCAAGTGGCAGACTCAGAACAGTATGGTTTACAGAAGCAAAGTAGATACTGCTTTGTGTAAAGTAGATACACCATGATGTGATGATCCATTTCTAAAGCCACCACCTGGGAATGCAGGGATCACAAATAAGTAGAGTTGTGAGGGTGTGAATTTGAAATTATCTCTGTTATACACAGAAGACATTTCTGGAGAGTACTGAGTTTTCAATAAACCAATCAAAACTTCACACTTCAATTTGCATTTTCTGTTTTTATTTTATGAGAATCTGCTTTTCCAGCCTTTCCCCTGAAATTCTTATTTTTCTTCTTAATGGTTCCCTCTACTTCCCTCTGTCTTTTTAATGAACTTTGTAGTGGGAGAGTGCTCTGCTCTGGTTCAAGAATCCTGACAAAACAGAGAAAAGTTGTGTGCCATTTTAAAGGGAATAGAGGAAGTCAGCTTACATCATCGGAGGCTGTGTTACTTTATGTTCAAAAAGAAATGTGCTCTAAGCACCTATTATTAGCCTTTCTTCAACCATACTTCCAACTTCCGAATGTAGGAACTCATTCTGTTACAGAAGGTTTTCTGTAAGGATTTTGGGGGAAATGGGTTTTTTTGTGCAAATGTTGTTTCATGTAATAAAATATACAATGGCAGTGAATAGATATGAGATAGTTAAACAACAGAATGAATTTCCTCAGTGTTAACGAATACACTGAGTTTCTGCCTACTTTCTCCAAAGTGTAACATAGCAGGACAAATCCTGAAAATTGTCACTTAAGTGTTTTGTAGACAAAATTCTAATGGAAGTTCTTGAGAGCACAACTCGAGGGAAAACTTAAAGTTTGGAAATATTAGCGCATGCCCCTTAAAACAAACGAGGAGTTTCAGACAGGGAAATAGGAACTTCTCAAAAACTTCTAAGAACCCAACTCAAGCATAAATTTTTGATATTTGACAACTTGAGTCTCACAGAAAGAAAACTAAACACAGCTCATGGAACATCCTGGTGTCAATAGTGTCAAAATGCCTTAATGGAATTTATTCTCCCAGCTTTTATTTTAGAAGCTGTACAAATTTTTTTTAGCTCTTACTGAAGAAATGAAAATGTTTGTGTTTGCCACATTCAATACATAAAAATAAAAAATGTGGCTAATAATTGTGTGTGACTTTCTCTACTTTTTAGCATGTCTGTGGGACCTCAATAGTTTTAAGTTAAAGTCGTAAGGCTTAAGGAAAATTTCAATTTGTAAGAAACAAAATTTTTTGCAATTTTATGGCCCATTATTTCAAGTGACTACTCTTCTGAAATTCTGACCACCAAATCTATAAAAAATAGAAGGAAAATATGATGCTTGTTATTTCTGTATCAGAGAAAATTATAAGAATGACCACTTATTTTGGTTGAAAATGAAAGTAATGAAGATACACCTGAAGTTTTAGACTAAAAATGTATTTTAGTTTTATCAGGACATGTGGATGTCTCAGAATGAATTCTACCAGACCAGAAAGGCTCAACTAATTTTAGTTATATTGTGTGAAGAGGTTTCCTCAAAGAACTTTTTTTTTCCCCAAGCTTTTAGAAACTTTAGTGTATTTCAGAGCTTCTGAAGTAAATTTAAAAACAGGCTTTTAGATGGCTTTCCACCTCAGGATCTTCCACTATGACAAGAAACTAGTGTCAGGAAAATTTTCTCTTTCTAATGAAGATTATTTTTTCTTCCTCTTTCCGACTTCCCGTTTCCTGTCAAGTCTGAAGTGTCTTGGATCCCCAACAAACACTACTCTGGGATTTACGGGCTGATGAAGTTGGTTCTGACTAAGACTCTACCTTCCAATCTTGAGCGAGTCATTGTCCTCGACACAGACATTACATTTGCCACTGACATTGCTGAGCTATGGGCCGTCTTTCACAAGTTCAAAGGTATTTTAATGATTTTTTTACTCTCCTTATTTGAGGGGGGAGGGAGAATGATGAGGCAAGCAATACAGTGGACATGAAAGGGGCATGAGAGGTTTGTTAAATGTTTTCATTCTTTCCATTTTTGGTATTTGAATATAATTGTTCTCTTTATGAGCTCTTTTCTCAATGATGTTCTGTATAGAATAATTGGCTGCACCTATTATCTATGTAGTTTGTTTTACTGGTCTGATGATTTGGGGCAGGTGAGAGCCTGACAATGCAGTAGACGATAAAGAATTATGAGCAGGCTGTAGTTACATACCATTCAATACCTCTTGGAAGAACTTGGGTTTATTTTTTTTTAATTAATAAAACTTAAATATTACTTCCAGTATAACTGTTCCATGCAACCACTGAGAATGAATGAAGTTGGGATTATTCTTGAACCAGGGAGGAAAATGAAGGGAGCAGAGTTTACACATGTGAATAGAAATAAGTTGCTGTTTGGTCCTCTTAATGAGTTGATAAAGGTGCCTGGATTCTGGCCACATAAAATAGTTTTCCCTACCTATTCCTATTTTCTCCGGGTCCTTGAGAATGTACTTCATAGTTGGTCTGAGAAAGGAGACATTCAGACTAACTCTGTAAGGAGATGATTACAAAAAAGTTCGCCACTTCCCTGTCACAAAGCAGGGCACTTTCTGGCTAGCACACTGCTAAAACCATTTAATTCTCCCAGATTCCTAGCTAGTGTTGCTAGCTGTTCACAGTCAGAGACATACCTTATTGTTCTCCTCTTGCCCTCAGCATATGTATTGCAGTGCTGATAAGTGCAGAGGCATTCCAGCATCCTGATTTAAAGGTTTACAACTTGGCAAAAGTGTAGCCTTGATGTGTTTCATCAGCTCTCTCAAAATCATCTCAAGCAAAGTCAGCCTAAGCAAATGGGAGTATTTATTTAGAGAAGCCAAAATACACCACTCCATAAGGAAAGAGCCAGGAAAGAGCACATTTACTGTACTTATCCCCTGCTGAAATCCATAGGAACTGCTTTTCCCAGTACCCACCTCTGGGGCAGGACCTGTTATCTTCAGCTCTGTCTCAAGGACTGGATTCTAGTCCTTATTTTTTCATGCATTTGTTTCCATTCACTTCTACAAATACACTGGTGTCTTTTCAGCAAGCTAGAAGCAATCACCTTTCTGCTTAATTTCATTATTGACAAGCTTTCTTCATTAAGGAATAAATTTTTTTTCCTCTCTTTAGATATTGTTCAGATCTCTTCACCAACCCTTTCCCTTCACTGAACCTTGAGTTTCACATAAACATAAAATTTGACAACCATAAGTAACATAAATGTAAACATAGAAAGTAATGCTGTGTTATTGTACTGTCTCAGTGTGTGCAGCCATCCCATTAATAGCAATATTTGACTGAATATGGTGTAATAGCATGTCATAGCAGGAAAAGAAATGTGGATAAACAGAACTTGGGCATAGAGGACTGTATGGTCAAAGAGTAAAATCTGAATTGAGACAATGAGGGGGATTGTCTCCTTGTTTATAATTTCTGTCATAATTTCAATGGAGATCCCTTGGTTTTTTACTGGGGGAATAAAACCAAGGATAAAGACTGCTTGTAATAAAGTGGAATGTGGAGCAGAGGCAAATGTAAGATTGAAAGAAAATATAGGCAGAAAATATGGAAATATAGAGAAGAGTAATTAATGGAAGTAAAACGTGTGTGTAAATCAGTCTCCATAGAGCTAAGCAGGACCGTTCATCTGATTAGAGCTATGAAAAGCTCTAACTTATACATGAAGACAGAATTCTTGTGCTGTTGCCTTCGTAATGTACATAGCACAACTCCCAAATGCATGATTTTGTAAGTTGTCCCATGTGTCTTTTTAGTTCCAGCTGGCCATTTGATTCTCCACAGTTTTTTAATCCTGGCAATAAATTGGTCAGTGTCTACATCTGCTCATCTCCCAGGCAGTCATGCACAAAAAAAGAATAGATGAGACAATGCCATAGCCCCTGGTGTTGAGCTGGTGTGGGAAATGACTTTGGATCCTAAATGCTGTGGAGGAGAGAGGAAGTGTCCAAGCACAGGTTTGTTCTCCAGCCTGTGTGATAGGCTGCAGTTCCATTAGCAAAGATGATCTCGATGATGGTAACATCAGAGTTGAGTGTTTAAGGGTAAGAATCAGAGGGAAAGCTGACAAAACAAATACCATGGTGAGAGTCTGTTGTAGGCCACTCAATTGGGATGAGGAGACAGAAGAAATATTCTATAAGCAGTTGGGAAAGCCCTTATTCTTGTGGTGGGCTTGAACTTACCAGAGACACAAGTTGAACTTACTTAGCAGAGGTCTGCTGGAAATACATGGGGGAGAGGAAACAGTTGAGGAAATTACTGGAGTGTGTGGAAGATAATTTCCTGACCCAGCTGATGAGGGAGCCAGCCAAGGACAGTGCATGGCTGAATTTGTCAGCAGATCTGGGTAACCAGGGAGGTTTCAGTGGACTGGAGATTAATAAATGTAATGCCTATTTACAGGAAGGGCCTGAAGGAGCATCTGGGGAATTACAGGTCTGTCAGCCTGACCTTGGGGCCAGGAAAGGTCATGGAACAGGTCACCTACCGTGCTGTCATGCAGCATGTGCAGGACAGCAAGGGGATTTGGCCCTGTCAGCATGCGTTTGTGAAATGCAGGTCCTGCTTGACCCACCTGATCTCCTTTTGTGACAAAGGTGACTCTCCTTAGTGGATGAGAGAGAGGCTGTGGATGCTGTCTACGTGAACTTTAGTAAAGCCTACGACATGGTTTCCCACAGCATTCTCACAGAAGCTGGCTTCTCATGGCTTAGACGTGTTCTCTGGATAAAAAACTGGCTGGATGGCTGGGCCTAGAGAGTGATGGTGAATGGAGCTATACATTTGGCAGCCAGTCACCAGTGGTGTCTCCCAGGGCTCAATGTTGAAGCCAATCTGATTTGATGTCTTTATCAGTGATCTGGACGAGTGGATCAGGTGCTTGGTCAATGTCACCCTTGGTTTTACATGTTTTACTTTGCCTTCTGATGTTTTCATATGCCTTCTGATGTTTATAGATCTTGGAGCTGAGTTCTCACACTTTCTCTTGTAAACAAAGAGATGTTTATATATTTGTCCTCTAGGAGGAGTTTCTTGAGTGATGGTGATGTTCACCAAAGAGACTGAAGAGGTGGTGACATCTTGGACCAATCTCTTGCCGTTCTGTACAGTTGTATATATTGGAGTCAGAATTTGAAATAAAGGAACAGAGAACATTCCTGCTGACCTCAGGCATCGCCCTGCCTCGTCCTTTCGTGTCCTATTGCAACAGGTCAATACCAAGTTGAGTGAGAATGTTAATCTGTTGGAGGGCAGGAAAGCTCTGGACAGGAACAATCTGGACAGGCTAAACTGATGGGCCAAGGACAATTCTCTGAGTTTCAACAAGGCAATGTGCCAGGTCCTGCACTTGGATCATAACAACCCTATGCAGTACTACAGATTTGGGGCAAAATGACTGGAAAACTGCCCAGTGAGAAAAGATCTGTGGGTGCTGGTCAACAGCAGCTGAACACAAACCAGTGTGTGCCCAGGTAGCCAAGAAGGCCAGTGGCATCCTGGCCTGGATCAGCAATAGTGTGGCCAGCAGGACCAGGGCAGGGATTGCCCCCCTGTTCTCAGCACTGGTGAGGTCACTCCTCACGTCCCATGTTCATTTCTGGGCCCCTCACTGCAAGAAAGACATTGAGGTGCTGGAGCATGTCCGGAGAAGGGCAGCAGAAAATTTCTTCATAGGAGAGTTGAACAAGCATTGGAACGGACTGCCCAGGAAGTTGTGAAGTCACCACCCCTGTCTGCATTTAAAAGCTTTGTAGATGTGGCACTTAGGGACAGGGTTTAGTGGTAGACTTGGTAGTGTTACTGTGATGGTAGGACATAAAGGTCTTTTTCAACCCAAATGATTGTATTGTTCTATGATTCAATGGAAATGGGAGGAAGGGCAAGTAATTTAGAGAGATACTGATACTCTTTTACTGTTTTATAAAAGTCTGGCCTAAATTCTGTGGTGATTCTCAATTCTTCTAAGTGTCTTTTTATTTCTCCTGCCTGCATCACAAAAGATTGAAAGATTGTCTCATGTCATGAGCCCCAAATATTCCTCCAAAGGATGTTTTACTAAACTAATGTTTCAATCTCTTCCTTGTTTCTCTCTCAGAAGTCCCAGGTAAGTTCATGAAGATTCCTTGGGGGCAATCTAGAATGTTTGTTGATGTATTAAATAAACAGAAGAATAATAAAACGTGTATGAAGGGAAATGCTAGTCTCCAAAGGAACCTATCATTACACCCAACCCCAATTAGCAGGGCAGCTTTAGACCCACTGGGTCTCCTTCTAGAAATGTTCTAGCAACCAGTTGCTGGCTAGAAGCTGCCATTATAAATCTGCCTACACCAGGATGCTTTTTGAGCAAATTAACGAATTTTTCACATCAGTGCAGGAAAGGCAAGAGCTTCTGTCTGCAGATTGCTTCAAGATAACTGATGAGGCAGTCAGCACAGCTTTTCCCAAATTGCAGCCGTATGTTGAGAGAAGGTCCTAGAGTCTGTGATTGTTTCTGTGCTTGGGAGGACTTTCCTTCCTGAAAAAACAGTGATAAAGAGAGACCAGTAGCTCAGATTCCCTTTTTCTCAGACACCATGCTTGGAAAAAACTCAGATTCAGGACTGTCTTGTAATTTAACCAGGTTTGATTTGCTGTGTAGAAGGGCCTACAGTATGTTTTAAATAGCACCTGCAATACCCAGAATCCTTGTTCTGCGAAGGTTCTTATTCCAGTCATCTTGACAGTTGCTGGAAAGATCAGACCCTTACATAGTAACTTAATATTTTAGGTGGTAAAGGTACTGCTCCATTCGCTCTGTAGACAGAAAAAAGGCAGTGGGATTTCTTTGTAAATTATCGCCCTTCTGCCCTTTCCAGATAAGCTCTTTGCATATGCCCTTGCAGTAAGTGATCTAACTGTTCTGCAGCGGAGTGCAGAAATTTTAAAATCTCTTCTTTGAAGTGGCAACCTTAGGCTTTGGGAAAAATTCGCACCTCTCTTTGATAGCCTGAAACAGTGTCTTAAGTAATGTAACATTTAACAGTTTCTCTTCGGAGTTGGTGGGGGTTGTACAATTATTAATCGTTTTGTATACAAGCTTCAATCTCTATGCATAAATATGTGTTTGGGAACCCATAACTTAAATTCCAAGAGTCATACCCAGCTTTTCAGCTGGATTTTGGGCATTTCTGTTTTAGCCTTATTCTCTCTTGCTCTATAGATAGGTAGAATGTTTTCCTCTAGGATGGAGATACACCTCCAAAATATTTACTTCAAAGGTTTGAGTCTGCAGCCAGTCTGGTGAAGATAATCTGTCATGCATGTTTTCTGTGACTTAGTAGATACTGATTATGTTTCCTATTCATCATTCACTAGATTTTGACAGTTCTAAACTTGAGACAGTACCTAGCCTAAGGGCAAAAGTGTGGGACTGTAGATCATAGTGTATTCTTGGATGAAGTGCTGCAGAGTGTTTCAGACAACAAGGATTAATAACCAATATGTTTTTATTGCAGAAACTGTGCAAATTCTTCTGAGAAAAAAAAAAAAAAAAAAGGAGTCCGAAGCTATGTTCTGTGCCATCAATCTTAAAGTTCTCTTAAAGGCCACATCTCCTAATTTTTCATTATTCTTGCTCACCCAGACTCTTGGTACTGCAATGTGGGTTCTTTTTTCCCAAAGTTCTGATTTTTAATTTTACTGAGTGTTAAATACGGATTTTCAGGATTGAATTTATTTGGAACCTGACTACAACAGTCATCGTAATTATCTGTCTTACAAGTTGCAGTTTCAGTCAGGGTCAGAGCCTCTGTGTGCTGCGTGCTCCACGTGTAAATAGCAAGAGACTCTCTTTGTGCTTTACATTGTCAGGTGACAGTTCTTGTGTCTGCCTTGTTCCTTTAGGCCATTGCTTTGCATGAGTCACAGCTGAGACTCACAAATGAGACCTGAATAATCCCTGTAGAGATCAGTGTTGAGGAGCTCTGTTAAACTGAACGCTGCATCAAAGGGCATTATGGTATTTCTAAGTACATGTCAAAACTCAGAGGCTGTATTGAACAGTGATGTCTTACTACTACTACATGTTAGCCTTACAATCCAGCTAGCTGATACAATGAGTATTTTAAGTACTTTTGAACAACAGAGGCTGGATAATACCAACTAGTACATTTCAAATAACTCTACTCATATATTAAGATTTCCAGAGAATATAAGCTACAGCTGGTGTTCATCTGTACAAGTAAATCTTCTCTGGAAAGGTGACCTCAATTAACCAAACTTACAAGAAGGAGAAATGGCAAACTTGACAGGAATACTGAGATTCACATGTTCATACTTTGCATAAATAAAAACATGCTATAGAAGCTGTTTGCTTTGTGTCAGGAGCTCAAATAATGATAAAAATCCATATTGACATCATAAATACCAGAAAAGGTCAGCAGCAATTTTGGTGCAGGATCAAGTGCCCAAAGCTGAAGAGGGAATGGCACATAGTCAATCCCAAACTTAAAATTTGCAAACACTCAGCGTGTGGGGGCTTTGGCATATTGCTCTGCAGAAAGCCTGGGGGAACAGTCTAGGTTCATACTATTTTTGCAGCTTCTTCAGGAAAAAGAGCAAACAAACAAAACAAACCAGAGAAAAATCATAACCCTCACAACTTTAAGCATCTTGTGTAGGGATTTTCATAATTATATTCCTAAAGAACTATTATACATAAGTTTTGTAATGTTAAGTGCATGCAGAACTTTTCATTTGTATGTGCGTTTAGCATGCCAGAAAGTGAGATGCTGATGGCATTGGTGAGAGGCAGGCAGAGTCAGCAGGTGCTGTATAAATTTCCCTGAATTCGGCTCTACCAGTGAAGCCCTGTTTTAATAAACTATACCTGTCATAGCCCTTGATTCTCCTGCAATGATTGTGCTTTTTATAGGTGTGCTGTTCTTGTGATGATGTAAAATACTCAGTTGTTGCCAAGATTAAAATTTAAAATTCATTGACACCTATGGCTCAAGGCAGGATTTGAGCCACAGAAATTGATTCTGGGTAGGTTCTGTAGTTCAGTCTGTCAGTTTACACTGAGTAGATCATTAAAGCTTCCAGATGATTTTGAGGCAGGATCTCTGCAGGCTGACACAGTGTTCATGTTAAAATCTACAGAGATCTTTCTGTTTCTTCTGGTCAGTAAAACAAGCTTTTTTTTTCTTACTAATCAAGAGGAAGGCATTAGCAACATGCACCTTAGTGTATATAAAAATCCATGGTATGAGTCAGTCTTTTTGTGAAGGAAACAGGATCATATTGTAGCAGAGTGCATTAATAAAATTGTCAGGCAGCTATTAAAATAGCTTAAATTTATCCGAATTTTTGTAAGTGTCTAAAAAGGCCGAATGGCACTTGTCTTGCTCATAAAAGAAACATCTGTTAGCTTCTGAAAGATTTGTATAAGTATTTAATGGTTAGACTACAGTGCATAGCTCATCCTAGGGTTATTACACAAATGAAATACAGTTTCTCTTTGAAAAGGTCCCTGTGGAGGCTCTATCTGCTTAAGATATTCTATTCTTGATTGTTATATTGTGTTGTGTTCTTCTTTTCTGCTACAGAATCTTTGAAACTTCATTGATAAAGGATTTTAATAGTTAGCTATAGCTGATAGAAATATTGAGGGGTGTTGTGCTCCAGTGTCTCACAATGCTGTCATCATCTGTGTGTGTAACTGTAGGAGAATACTAATTTATTTTGGTGAAATGAGAAAGAAAGTAAGGGGTTAGGATATTTGGAGGAAGAAAACAAGTTTCTAACTGTGATTTGGGGTTCATTTTGTTGGCTGTAATTAGGAGGGGATCAAACAAAGAGGTGGGACTTTCTGATTCCGTGGGTCCAGGGAAAAACACTTCTCTCTCCCACACTTGTCAGGTAAGCTGACTGGATGGAAATTCTCCTTTTTTTTTTTTTTTTTTTTTTTTCCCTAATTGCAGTTTGCTTTGCTGTGATACTCTTTTATTGAGAAGCCAGTCTGTGAGAAGGTTGACCTCAGTAAATGAGCTCCAAGGGAGACAGTTTATTATATGGATCAGCATGTGCACATTCTAGTTTATGGATTTTAATGTGACAAGGGACATAATCAGAAAATTCTGATTATGAATTGCTGCCAAAATAGAATGGCTGCAGTTTCTGAAACATCTGTAGTTCTATTTTAGCTGGATGGTTCTTTGTCTGTTTCTGCCATCAGGCAGAAATATTTAGAGGTGAAAGGCTAACCGTGCATAGAAATAGGGTATAACTCATGGTGGGGTAAATTCTAAAATAAAATAAAAGATTTGAGTTCTTTATTTTTTCATTCTGATTTCCAAGGGATACCCTTTGGTCATGTTTTCAAGCTTTTTCTCATAGTGGCTAGGGATGTTTTAGTTATAAATGAAAGCTGATTTTTTTTTTTGTCATCTTCTGATGCCACAACTGGAGTTTTTAGAATAAAAACTCACCACATGCTACAAGATTTGCAATAAAATCTTGTTGTCAAGACTGAAATTTTGAGGACTTTTTTCTACCTTCTCAACATCAATCTAGTAATTTTTTTCTACATTATTGTTCTCCAGTCTTTGTTAACCTGTCACTCATTCTACAGCTGTCTTTTTTGGCTTAGATGCTATGATGTATCAAACACCAAAACTAAACACTATGACTCACACAGTGTTAAAGCAAAAACCTAGTTTCTCCTCTGAGCTCTTTCTTCAGGATTTAGAGATTTTAATTCTATTAATCTCCAGTACTCCAGCTGTGGAGAATGGACCTAGAGCTTTTTTGAACTGCCTTGCAAATATTTATTAAGAGAAATCAGGGCAGAGCATGGCATCAAAGGACCAAAGTGCATATCCCTATCTCCCTTGACTAGCAAAAGCTGTGCCTCCTCAGAAGCTAGAAAATCCAGCTCCCACAGGGTACAGACTACGAGAAGCAGCATTTTTGCTTTGCATGTTTGTTATTGGCAGAGGAAAATGTATTTCTGGGAATGAGATGCTAGTAGGCTGTGCTAAAAGAAAAATAAATGAGAACAAGGGGTGGGAAGAAACCAAGGAAGAAAAGAATAACTCCCCCATCCACACTAAAAAGGAGATAGCAATCAGGAGCTGCTGTCCACCAATAAATGTTTTAGGTTGATTGCTTTCTCCTATAATCTGTTCTCATTCTTCTTCCTTTCAGATGCATTCAGTATCCCTGTCTTGTCGATTTACAACTTGTTTATTTTGTTTAGAGTGCTATTTAAAAAAACCCAAACAGGAATGTCTGCCTGTCTTCTTGGGTGGAGCACACAAATAAAGCCATGTGCTAATCTCGCTGGCCAGTCACTGTGCATTCCCTTGGTGACGGTAAAGCAGAGCAAGGGCATGAGCAGGCAGTGAATATGGAGGGAATAGCAGCCTGTCCACCAGTTATTAATGTGTAATGATAACTAACTTCTGCATGTGGGAAAAAGCTAAGCAGAGGAGACACATGGGTCATTCACCTAACAAATGAAGTTTACTCTAAGGTTTGATAGTTGTATTAATAGGACTAAAGAAAGAATGATATTTAATAGCTAGATTTCCCTGCCTAAGGCCCTCATTCTAATCATGTGCAATCTATCAAGCACATACACTTCTCACTGTTCTCTGTGACATGCATTGTAATAACTTGATACTCTGTTTTCTCCCTCTCCAAACCAGACACATTCTCTGAACCTACCTTGTTCTGCATTAACAATCCATATTTTTAAGGACCTCAGGCCCCATTTCCAATTACAAAGCTCTCATTTGAGGTTTCACCTTTTTGGTTTCATGCTGCAAATTATGCCTGTACTATTGTCCTTGGCAGCACATGGATTTGCATAGGGTGAAGTGGTGTAGAGAATATCTGTCTCTCAGGTTCAAGCTGTAAGGTAGAACATATTGCCCAGAGGTCAATGGCATGATTATCCCATCAGCGGGGTGAGTGCATGGTATTGCTCTCTGCACAGCCAAGGAAGAGGGAAATGCGTGTACAAAATTAAACCAATTTATTACATAACTGCACTAAGACTGTGGACAAAAGTACCATGAGCAAAACCTGGAACAGCTACATGAACTGGAAGTTAGACATGTAAATGAAATCAGTCCAGTTTTGTGGAAAACATAGAACCTTCACATGCTTCTTTTTTCAATTAATCTAGAGAATCAGGGATGTTTAAACATCTTATTTTAATCCTAGCAAGCTAAAAGAAAAAAAACTAGCTTGATCTGTAATGGGCCACTTCATTCTGCATCTCTCAAGTGTCTTTGTTTTACTTAAATTTCAAGCTGGCTCCACTCCATGTTCTTTGCAATAATCTCTAACTGCATTTAGCATGGGCCAAGCAGTTCAATTAAACAGGGCATTACTCCCTCTGACTCCTCAAGGTAAATATTTTTTTGTCCTTTGAGATACTGCTAGCAACAAAAAAGAATTTTCTCCTAGTCCTTCTGGATGCATAGTAAAAAGTAATTGATAAACATACAGTAAACCTGGGGACAAAATGTGTCCATAGCTTTTCTGTATTCATATTTTACTTCCTGCATTTAGTCACAGTGAAATTCAGTCCTGAAAAGAACTTGGACCTTAAGTGTAAAATCCATAGTTGCAGTAAATTTTGCTCAAGTTCATTTCAGTAAAAGTGATGCACAATAGACATTTTCTGGTGAAAAGCTGGGCCGATTTATTTTTCCTTTACACTGCCTAAATACTTAAAAGGGTTTCAAGATCTAAGCTGATGGTATTCCTGACACAGATGACCCTGTGTCGGTTCTGGGATTCATTCTGGAGCTGGGAATGAACATGTCAGCAGAACAGATTCTTGAAAAACATTAACTACTGGCACAAGTAAGTGTAATCCTGAAGCCACTTACGTCTGTGTTTGGGGATGTAGCGTTTTCTTCCTCTGTGCTTAAGGACTGGGGAAGCTGTCAAGTAAGTGCTGTTTAGGCACACCAAGAGAATTTGTGTGGTGGGAGCAGAGGTGAAGGTGGATAGCAAAGAAAGTGATACAATGTTCAGTGGTGCTGTTGACAAATGTGCCAGAGCATGAGCCATCTGAGGACCTAGCAGATGCTTAGTGCTTCTGTCCTGCTGAGATGTATGACTTGGAGCCGGACTAAGGCCCTACAGCAAAGTGAGCCATCTTACTTTTTCTCTCTTAGAATTGTCCTTGGGTGACTCAATGCCACCACTCTTCCGTCATCAGCAGTAAATGTCTGCCAGTTTGTGCTCACAGCAACTTCCTAAAATGCAGGTAGCCTCTGAAAGTGGCACAGGGTCTCCTGAATTTCATTAATTCATTGCATTGTCTTCCTGCGCATGTTCTGCTTAGTAGACAGTAGTACTATTTCCTTCTGTGTGCTTCAGGATATCATAATTGCAGGTGCAAAGTGACATTCTCTAGGGCTTTGCCAATCTTCTGCAGAGTCATATTGGCACCAATTTTTGACAGTATTTGGAGGTTCATGCTCGTTCCTATACTACTAAGAAATGATGATCTGAATGTTGTCACACTGGTGTCCTAAAATCCTGAAAGAGTGCATCTCAGCTGATAAGAACTACCTTTATAAAACACGAGAGTGAACAGGATGGTGCTGACTTCTATCAGTAAAGAAGTCTATTCCTTGACTTACATAAACATTCCTGCTTTGAACTTACAGCTTCTTTTTTTGACTAACTAAAAAAAGATGTGAATAGTTGGAAGAAGAATCTTTAAATATGTTCTCCTTTCAACTCTAACCCCCTGTTATGAGTCACAAGTAAAAAGAGTTGGCTGACCTCAGCACAGGTCTGATGTGCACGAAAGTGAAGTGCATAAGCAGGGCAGCAAAGGGGTGCTCTTCTGGGGTATCAGTTTTGAGGCACCTCAGCAGATTTAGAAGAGAACGTTCACACACTGACAGTTCTACTCTAGTCATCATTTTATTCTTTCAAATGTAATAACGAGAAGTGAACATAACTTGGTAGATAAGGGAGAACGCAATGTGGAGATTGAATAGAGTGAGGATACCGAGCAGGAAGAAGGAATAGAAAAGGGAGAGGTGGCAACACATCCCAAGTTAGTCAAGATGGTATATCTTGAAACCTAGAATTAGTTAAAAACAGCATATATCTCAATAAATTTCTGTGAAGCTATATAGAGGAAAGTGCACATATCTAGAATTTTTCTGCAGTTTCTTGGCAGTGACATCTGACTATAAAAAAACTACTTGCCAAGGAAATAATGAAGTACATGGTAGCATTAAGGAGCTAACACAACATTTAATTCAATGTAGTTTTGCCCTGTCCCTTTCTGCAGGGTTGGTAGTGCAGATACCATCCCCACTTACCTGCAGTCAGCAATTAGTCTACTGTCACTGCCACCACCTTTTTATTTGTTTTGCTCTGTGGTGCCAGAGGTTTGTTTAGGTACAAACACCTCTAGTCATAGTTTTTAAGAGGGTGGTAATATGCTGTACACACCCATTACCATGAGGCCAAGAGGTTTTCTTTATCTTCCTAAAGTATTTTGATCACTGTAACATCCAATCTAGATTTTGTGTGGGGAAGGAGAACTGAGAATTACTTATAAAATTTAGAAGAGCAGTGATGAAGCTCTGCTTCCTTTTTTTTTTTTTTTTTCTTTTGCTTTGGTTTTATGCTATTGCTTTTAAAGGTTTAGTTGCCATAACAACCCAAAGCAGTCCTGCATTACCATAGAAATATGCTGTTGTGGGTGACAGTTTTTATGAGAATTCTTTTTTTTTTCTTCTTCACGTAATGTATTTAACACTGGCCTTTTGCAGGTATATCACAATACACTACAGGGGTTTCAAAAAGTGTCAGAATGACATAATAAGCAACAAAAATGAAGCATATGCTTAAACCCTGGAAGAAAATCTGGTGTCACAGTTGACTGAGAACAGAAAAAGAGTAAAAATAAATTCCTGTTGCTTAACTTGGATGTCAGAAGTATTGAGCTTAAATTGGGGCTGGCTAATCAGTCCACATGAGTAAATACTCAAAAAAAACCCCAGCAAAACAGGAGTTAGGGCTCTGATTATGTAGCAGGGAATTAGTGTGAAAAACAACTTGCTGTGGTAGTTGTAGATAGGAAAGTACAGGACTTCTTTAAAGTTCTCTGCATGGAGCTGCTCCTTGAGCCTGTTCAGAGGCTGAAGTGAGAATTGCAGAACGATGCAGCTTCTCACAAAGCTGAGAGGGATTCCTGCTGAGAGCTGGCTCCAGCTGCATACTGATAGCCTGCACGCCTCAGGTGCTGGTTGGGACCTGGCAAGTCCCTAAATTGTTTGTGATCTCTCTGTATTGAGAACTTTTCCCTCTTCCTGTGTGATACCTTTAATGGCTGTGCTCTTCAGAGCCTCTTGGCTTTGAAAAGAATTGTGATGGTGCTTTTTCTTCCTAATCTGGATCTCCATCTACTCATTATGTAACTGTCTGGAGCAGTGGACCACTGGAGCATATCAGCTCTCATAACATCTGATAGATTACTGTGCATCTTTGCTATCAAACTTCAAATTGAAGTTATGGACCCGTTACAGACCATGTACTCAGTCCTAGCAAACAGAGTACATAGTACAATATTACAGGTTCATAATCTTATGACAAGCCACACAACTTATTTGGAAAGAGGATAAAGGAGCGTAGTCAGACAGCTGTGGAGATTGTTATTGATCACTATTTTTATGGGAGACAGAGGTCTACCAGTTTCCTGTAATCAGTTGCATCAATGATGAAAAACTTTTCATTCCTGATATGCATGTTTGAAAGAACAGAAAAGCTTCCAGCTGGCATCTTGCAAGAATTCCCCTTGCCAAAGTCAAGCAGGCAGCAGGAATCGCTTTACAGTTATGCTTTATGGTTTCTGACCCCTCTGTAAGCCTAGACAAGTCTGCTATTACTTCCTCCCATTTGACTCTCAATTCTCCAGGCCTCATTCTGAGTTACTCAGCCCTGGAAGTGGTAATTAATTGTAAAGAGGATATCCTTCCTGCTTTCTGAATGCCTTCCTCTAACCTGTTCAGAGAAATTACACCCTAGAATGCTTCTTATGCTTCATTTTCATGATACTGGAAAGCATATCCATGATCTTGAAGTTTCCAGATGAGATGTCTTTCATCTAATCCAATCATGGTTTACTGGACATGATTTCCTCCTTGGTTTTTCTCAGCTCATTTTTCCAGTCAAGAACTTTTAAGTTAATAAATCAAAGCTTAAATGTTGTAAATACTTGCTTCTCCTTTTTCTTTTATCTCCTTAAAACATTGATTTTAACTTCTACTCCATGAAAAAAATGTAGCCAGACTTCAGAGGGACTTCTGTACAACCTTGAAATTAGTACCTATTTCAGTTAAGTTAGTGAATACTGACCAACACACAATATGATTTCTACTCTTTTTTTTTCTTTTTTTTTTTTCTTTTTTTTTCCCCCCTCACTTGATTGAGACTGCTCTATGAGATAAACTCAGGTAAAGAAGCAAGATTGCAGCATCAGAAATCATGTCAGGGGGAATCCAGATCTGGATCTGGAATATGTACCTGTGCAGAAGGAGAATTTGGGGAGATTTCCTTTTATAGTGAAGCGAAGGTAAGGAGGAGCTACAGGTTGCAGTGCACTCTTTGCAAACCCTGTAGCGAAACCCATGTTGCCCTAACCCACTGTATATCCCTGGAAGTGTCAGGATATTGGCAACACAGGACATAGAATCAGCAGCACCTTGCCCTAGACAGTACAGTCAGTACCATGTAAGCATGGGCAGTAACAATGAAACTTGAATATCAGTTTGTTTCAGTGACGAGTTCTTCATGTGCTTCACAGTTGTTTTGTCATTGAAGGTGTGACACCAGTATTTGAGCTGACTTGGTTTTCACCTTTCTTGTGGTTTACAACCTTTTTCATATCTTCCCATCACCATGTAGTTTTCAACAGAGCACTGAGGTCCATCTGCACTTTGTTGCTGGAACACACTTTCTGAAATGGTGAGGTACACTTCACCAGAGAGCCAGTTCTGTACTTAACCTTTCCCCAAAAGGTAGAAAATTATAAGGTGCAGACTTATTGATGAAGGTCACTGTTTAGTGATGCAATAAATAAAAAACTAGAGTTGGAAATGTCATAACTACCTAGCACTAAGCGGTATCTGGTATAAAGTCACTGATTCATTTTTGTTCTAAAATACTAATGGATTAACTATTGTGAGAAACCCTACCCTGGATCAGATACCATCTGTCTTTCCATAGTAAGCTTAAAGTCAGCCTAAACTCAGAATCATGTGTTCAGGCTAATGCAGTAGAAATGTCATCTGTGCCCACATTTGACTGTGTATGTTCTGCTGAGTGATTCAGTCGTGAACAGAACCTGTGTACTAATGAGCATGGAGCCATGGCTGGAGTGGGGCTTGGACTAACTTGGTTGGAATATATTGTCCTAAGGTACCTTGCTGTGTAGCTCTGACTTTCACACTGAAGGCAGATGGGAATGCAAATTTCTTAAGATGAAGTTTGGAAGGCAGATTCTAAAGTAGGAGAAATTTGATTTTCATTATCCCAAGCTGTGATTAGTCTTAATTTATCCCTTGGTAGAAGAGGAAGATGTTTAATCATTTCTCTAACAATTTGTAAGGTTTCCAGGTTGTCAAAATTAAGAACTAAAGATTAGGTTAGTAATCTCTGGAAAGTGTGTTGAGACTGGAGAGCACCTTTCATTATTTTTGTCCCCTTGTGATCAATACTTGAAAAAGCAATGATAAACTCTGAAGGAAGTTGCAATTAGAGTTAAATGCATAGACAGGAGAGCTGTAATTTAAGGCTGAGGGCTTTTTGTGCAGGGTGGGAGAAAGTCATGCTTTCATGTCCACCTCTGCAAAAATGCACTGAGGATATGCTTCTTAAGACATCCAAAATAGCTGGTACTTTTTGTTCTATGCAGACACTGCCTCTTTCTGGCCTAGCTGTCAGGCAAAACATGAGCTTGTTCCAAGGAGCTTTGTAGCTCTGATGTCTTGTTCAAAGTCCACTGTGAAAGGGTAAAGAGGAGGCAAACTCCTTCAGATGAGTCAGGATAAAGAACTGTCACAAGAGTTTTATTAGCCTGAAAGCTTGAAGCACTCATTCTGATGCCCATTTCCTGCCCTGCAAGTGGGATTAGTATCTCTTAGCAATATATGGAATTCAACTGAATCCAGCAACTGCCATGAGTGAAATTGTAAACAATTAGTACTAATGATACTTGAGAAGGAAGACAGGTGTAGTTGCATCGCAGTTTTCCCTTACAAGCTCAGAATATATACAAATTCAAACAAGTTACTTAATTATATGTTATGGTTGTATTTCTAGTGCTGTTGGCGAAGAGGTGCATTGAGATAGCAGGGTGTTGTAACCATTTCCTCTCAGACCTCACCAAAATTTAACAGTAGCTGTGTAGAACTGATATATTAAAAAACACCATTTTCTCCTTCAAGGGTCTTAGAAGAGTGTGGTGCATTTTTCACTAAAAAACCAGTGTTACTAATGGAGCTCTCAAGGGAGACATTCGTGAGATTAGGCCAAGATCCTTGTCTCATTTGCCACAGGCTGAATCCAGAGCAATTTCATTACTTTCATTTAAGCTGTCCTTGGATTTATATTGGGGAAAATTAGATGAGAATCCAGCTTTTAATTAGAAAACAGTGCATGTGTGAGATGTACAGTGGGGTTTTTTTCCTAAGACAAGAGACTTCAGTGACCAGCAGAAGTCTCCTAAAAGTACTCTTACCATCTATGCTGAACACATTAATTTTTCCTGTAAAAAAAAAAAAAAGCATAAAATTCTGTTAAAAATCAAGAAAAAATGAGGGAACCAAAATGTTGGAAATTTGAAATGTGAATAATTTTGGTGATTGTGAAAAAGAAGTTGTGATAGCTTTCATTTAGCTTGGGATTTGTGTACTTACATCTGAGCTGTAGTTTAAAGATCTCCTGTTTTTATTCTACATGCTATAGCCCATGTTATAGTGGCACGGTCTGGTTCCTGAAATGCCATTGCATCTATCAGTGGCGGGTTAATAATTATTCACTTGCAAGTTGATGGGATTTCTTGTGAAGAATCACAAGGAGATTTAGCTATGGAGTGCAAGAGAAAAGCTGAATTTGTCTAAGTGTACAGCTCTGTTACAATGGCATTTTAGAAATCTGGTGCCACACAGACGTGCTGTGCCTGTCTGCTGTCAGTAAGGACCAGCACTTTCTTTCCACATTACTTTCCACACTACAAGTTCAGGCAAGACTCAGCATTTAGAGGCAGGAGGGTCTAACTTGAGCAGGGGCTGAGTGCCAGGCAGCCTCACAAGTGAAACAAGAACCAAGCACTTCCTTTCAGTTCCTGAGGAAAGCACAACAGACCATAGCTCTCCATTGTCTGATATACTGCTTTCCACCCATTTTCACCCCATTCAGTATTTCTCTCTGGGTTTCTATTCCTCAAGTTTATTAACTTCTACCTTTTGTATGATTTTTTTTTTTTTTAAATTTCCCCATCTGCACTGTTGTCCCTGTAGGTCTCTGTGTAACATTTCTGGTCTCGTGGTATCTGCGATAGCTCTTAATGTAATGGCATTTACACTGCTAATCAGGGTGCTTTTGACCCTACTTTCAGTACTGTTAACATTTAATTGGTCAGCCTCAGCTGTAGAGAGTAGAGGCATTTTAAGAGCCCAGTGTATCACAGGTCAAGTTTTATGGACCTGGCCAGAGGTCAGAATGAGGAGCATGTATGGCATCAGCACACACTTTTTGTAGCTGTGAAATAACTACAGGATTCTGTTTTTATTTGATATGCCATTCTTCCCTTCCCTCTCTTTTTATTTTTGGGTTTAATCCTCTCTTTAAATTTTTCCAAAGTCATGGGTTATTATTTTCATAGTCAGTTCAGCTGTTCCATTATGAATGCTTCTCCTTTTATGCTGAGTGTCAGTGAAAAGGATGTATCTGACCCACCTCCACTGCTCACTAAGTCAGCTGCCTTTGAAGTACATGTAATAAACTTTCTCTGATGGTAAAAAGAAAAACCTCCAGCCCATAGCCATTAGTTCCAGCAAGGCCTTCGGATGCACCTCTAATCCACACTTGTTCCGCTTCATTCTTTTTAGTGTTTAATTATTGGTATACCTTACATGACTCATGCAATCTTACACTGGTAAGTTACTTTACTGCATTTTCCCACCCCTTTTACCATCTTCACTTTCTCACTCAAAACCTGGTTCACATTTACCTGAGGGTCTGTGAAACGTCTGGCAAAAGACCATTGCAAAAGAAACCCATGTGCAGTAGGTTGTAATGGCTGAACAGGGCAGTAAATCCCTCCTGGGAGATTCTCAGGCGGAGAAAGGTGACAGAGCTCCAAAGACAGGCAGCTGCTTGTGAGGAGATATTGTGTCTATGGAGCAGTAGCGGATCTCCTGAAGAGGTCATAGTGCGGCAAAACCCAAATAAAGACAAGATGTCCAGGACACAGGACCTCTGAAGGTCACTCCCATCTGTTTAAATGTTTAAACATGCTAAAATATTTAGCATGGCTTGGACTCCTTTGTTTACCAGTCTCATTTCATCTGTGCTGTGTATGCAGCTAACAGGGAAGTTCCTTGAAAGTCTGGATTTTTTTTTTTTTTGTAGCAGTTCAT
>VWYP01029832.1:388495-480111 GCA_013400435.1 Pycnonotus jocosus
AAGGTTAAAGGGGAGTTTTTTGAAATGTTGGGATTTTTTTTTTTTTTTTTTTTTTGTAGCAGTTCATATGGTGCTGGCATTTAGATTTTATGACCATAATAGTGCTGATGGCTCACTCATTTTGGCTTTCACTGAGCTGTGCTTGCACAGCATCAAGGCCTTCCCCAGTTCCCGCTCTGCCCTCCACCACTTTGGTGGGCACTCAGTGGGCTGGGACAGGACACAACCAGGCACGTGGCTCTCACCAGCAAAAGGGTTATTATTCCATGGCATTCAGCATCATGCTCAGCACTAAAAGGGAAAAGAGGCAGCTTTAGGGGACTAGACATCTTTTGATTAGGATCTGGTTGGGCATCAGTTACCCACAGGAGGGACCTTGGCATCACTTATTTTGCTTTGTTTTCTTCCCTTCTCTCTTTCTCTACTTCACTTATTAAACAATTGCTTGTTGGTTTTGGGGCTTTTTGAGTCTGGACCCCCAAGTTTTCTTGCTTTTCTTCTTCCTTTCCTGCTCCCCAGTCTCTCTGAGGGAGAGGGGAAGTGAATGATGGACTCTGTAGTGCTTTTTTGCCCACTGGTGTTAACACAAAACACAGGTACAAGAAGTGCTGCCAGTTAGCTCTGAGTATGGGACCAGTATCTCTTCATGTCTGTTGTATCATGGTGAGCTGCATGAACATTTGATGGCTACCAAAGTGATATCACTTTTGTTGCAAAACCCTGAAAATTGAAAAATACCCTGAATATTGAAAAATATGCCATAGCTGTGCCAAGGAAAGTAAAGATGTAATCACAGCCTTTTGCACACAGGAGAAAAACACTTGGGCAAGAAGGGACGTGTGGACCTGAAATACTGACTTTGAGAGGTTAATTCCTGAAACCTGCTTTAAAGGGGATAGTCTACCATGGTAAAACCCTTAAAAATCAGGAGACCTACTTAAAAATGATGATGTCAAGAAAAAACAAAGTAGCCAGTTCTTGTTTGTTGTCTGGCTCATTAATATTATACTTCCTTGATTTTCATAGCAGTCATAACAGCAAAAAGATTACTCTTTAAAAAAAGCAGAATCCACCAACTTTTCCTGTTATTAGATACTTCTAGAATATGCAATACTAAAGAAAATCCCCAAAGGTATTTTTGGGGCTCCTGCTGCCTAACTCTGTAGTGGAAGGAAGATACTGTACTGTAGAAACATAATTAATTGTCAGAAATTAATTTCTCCAAATGCTTAGGAATGTTTCCAACCTCTGCCACAAAGCACAGTGTGTTCAAGAAATTTCACAGTAAGGACATTTTGAGTCTGCTGAACCCATCTCCATTTGGCAGGGCACAAGTACGAGCAGTAGGTTCTGCAGATCTTAAAATATTAGGCAACATTAAAAACAAATAACAGGAGTCAGGGGTTTATTAACATAAGAAAGTATGTTAATAATCCACTTTTAATTGGTAGTGCTCCAGGATCCTACCTGAAATATGCATTATCAGAATAGTCATTTTAGTATAGAGGAATTAAGTGATAACGTATCAAATCCCTGCTTCTGGGAACAGAACGCACTCAAAAATAGAGTAGCAGGTATCTGGCATAATCAAGCCTCTGCTGCTCTTTTTGAAAGCTCTTGTTCTGCATTTGACACTTCTTTCCCATTTTTTAGCATTCCATACTAAAACCCATCCACCAATGTCAACAACTGATGTCTTTGCTCATTTGAAAGTCTTTTATAAGGGTAAACCATGGAGTTCAGTATGACCACAGTGAGGTGAAACTAAGGTGTAAAACCCTGCCACTTCACAAGAAGTTTGTTGATTCAAATCCTCCACTAGGATTAAACTTAAGACCCATTCTGTTAAGCCTCTCTAGTTTTGGCATCTTCTCTCTTCCAGTTAATTACAAGAGTCTTTTTGAGAGTATTTGTTGTCTCTGCTGTCCAAAGAAACAACCTCTGCTGAAACCACCTTCTCCAATTTGCTTCTGGAGTCAAAAACCCCAAAAATATATGCACCACTTATAAGCTATTATGCAGAGGCATGTGGCATAAGAAGGGTTGAATAGCCAGGTGTGTCCAGCAGGTAGCTCTTGTTCACCTGGCAGTTGGCTAGCAGGTAACCTGCTGACTTTCTGGAAAGGGCTTGGAAAGCTGCTGGGCAAAGCCAGACGTACAAATAAGAAGTGGTGCAAAGAGGGCATCTCTTTCTTACAATATTTTCTTTGAAATTTACCTGCTGTGCTTTTACAGTTGTAGGATCAGCACTGGGGTTTGGGCCCCTAGGAAGAAAACTCCTCTTTCTGATACTCTGTCAAATCCCTAAATAAAGACCTCTTGCTGGGGAAAAGCAGCCAGTTTGGCCAGCTTTTCAGAAGTTCTGTTACTAAAATTTGTGTGAGCTGTGGGTGTTTTGGCTCCTTTGAGAATCCAGGCTTTCTGGAGAGCATTCACACTCTTTTTTTGTAGCAGGTCTCTTATTTTTATTCTCTATTCTCTCACTCCTTTCCCCACAGTGTAGCCCTCACAGGTCATGTGCACCCAAGGAAGAGAAGGAAGGACAGAATGTTTTAAGGCAACTCCCTTTCCAAGCCGCTTAGAATTGGATAGCAAGAAGCCTTCCATTACTGACCCACCAAATCTGTAGCTCCTAGTTCAAAACTGGATTGTGCTATGATTAATGAAACATGTTTAGTAGTCTCATTTGAGCTTTTAATGGTCTGTTATCTGCATTATGGCTTTAGCATACCCTTCATTATGATTGATAGCCTGTTTGGGAGTAAGGAAGCAGGGTAGAGGGCTGCTTTGAGGTCTGCATGCTGAATAGAGAGAAGTGAAAATAGCTTGGTAGCATTTGAAGTGCCATGTAAATCCTTTAGGAAGCTTTTAGGCTATATCTCTATGAGGGCCAGCATATGCACATATACCCAAGCTAGTTAACTGCACTAGCAAAACACTGTTGCACTGCTAGTTCCTGCTGAGAAATGGCAAAACTACACAGTGGCAAAATGCTGCGATAACTCAGTTCAAAGGCTTTTGCTGCTTAAACCAGCTAAGGTATCTCTGCTAGAGACTGTGGTATGGCACCTTTCCTTTTCTGTGTGTTTCAGTCTTTTCTACAAGCCATAACATGGTTCTGTTCTTCCCTGCATCAGCAGTAGGGTAAACACAGCTCCCTCTTGAATCAATCAATTTCCCATGTCTTAAGTTTAGTGGGAGGATTGCTGACATGCAGATTTGGATGTTATTTAGCCACTTGTTTTGCCAGCCATGAGCCTGCAGGGATTATGTTGCAGGTGAGAGAACAACCTTCAGGAGTACCTAGGAAGCATCTACAATTTAAATTTAATGACCTTATTTAGTGAAGTACTTAATCATAGGCTGAAGTGTTAAAGCTCATGAGTAGTCTCATTGACTTCAGCAAGATTGAAAATGATGATGCACTGAGATACAGCATTGAGTTAGGGCAGATAACATCAGAGCCTGTCCTGGCTAATAGCTCCAGGGCCAAGTGTTGCTCTCCACCAGCATCCTCTTTTATCCCTCTCATTGAACAGTGTCTGCCAAATGTGGTCTTTCCAAATGCAGGGGATATGTGAAGTACTAACTTCCTCTTAGGTCTTCGATGCTGAAATGTAGGCTGAAGTTTAAGATCATTGAGTTAAGCATTGGGAAAAAGATGGAGCAGTCAGCAAAATGTCACGGTTGACCATGACGAACTGCTGCTGCTCGCCACTGGTACATGCTATGGCAGATGTTGCATGCCTGAGGCTACAGAGCTCAATGATCCCTAGGAAAAAGAGCTCCTGCCCACAACTCATAAATTCTTAACACTAAAATAGTTTTGTAACTAAACTTCAGCAGGTTAAAAATCTTTGCAGCAAGAAAGGGAAGCTAATTGGAAACCTCCAGCTTTCTGTAGAAAACTAGTTTTGACCTCTTTTGCTTGAATTTCGAGCTCCCATATGTCATAAATTGTTGTATAATTGTTTTGATCAATTTTTTATAAATATTAGGAGCATGTCACCTCTGTGTCCATCTGAACATGCACCTGTCAGTTTTCTTGTCACTGGTCTGCATATTGTATTATGGCATTGAAGATGGGAATTTTGTCATCCCTTTCTTCATCATCTTCATTCATGTTCATGAATTATTCTGCTCATTTAATGCATCCTAGCTCTGCATTTTGTGGATATCTCTTCTTGGTAGCAGCAAATCTGTCAGTTTAATTGCTTTCTCTTTAACCTCAAACTTTTTCTCATTAAGTCGGTGAGTAATCATCTTATGTTATTGAGGATACTAGGGTGGAAAAGTTGTTACTGGTTCTCTTTGAATTCTTTTATTTAATAAAATGAACTATTTAAATAATAATCCCCCCCCACCCCATTTCCAAAATGCTATTACTTCCTTTTAGGCACATGGGAGATTCAGCCTGTTTGCTTTTTAATTAAAAGCAAGTTTTCAGCTGTGTCTTTTCATCATCAAAATTTTCTGTCACCTTGAAATGAAGGCTGTGGCATTGTCTTTTAAATTACTGAGCACTGACCAATGAGGGGAGTTCAATTTAGTGTATACATTAATCTTCTTAACTACTCTCATCAACCTGACTGTCCAGCCTGCTGTGGTTTCAGTATTTCTGTTTGCTGTCCCTCCTCTGTCTACCGACCAATGTGTATAAAATATCAGTATAATCTCTCTGTGCTTGCTAATTACTAAATTCTGTATTCTTTGTGTTCTGACATATTACAAAACACTTCCCAAGGTCGTGTCTGACATGAATAAGCTGGTGCAGAGAGCTTTTTCTTTGCCATTTTGTTAACAGATCTTGGAGTTGAAAGCAGCTTTGCTGGGGGAGTGACTTTACTCCCTCTGGGAAAGCATTGCATGTCTGTTTTTTCTTTCAAATTTGCTGATTTGCAAAAGATCGAAAAAGTTAATCCTTTAAGCAGAGATGAACTAATTTGCAGTCTTAACAACTATTTAACTTAACTTACGTTGAAACAAGAGAAATGGATCGTGATTTATACACATTAACATTGTCACAGTCTATTGGCAAACTTTGTTACTCATGAAATAAGTTGATAAAAATCCATAGAGGGATTGAGAAGGAGAAGAGCAGTTCCACCAAGTGGAACAGCAGGGATCTGAGCTCTGCCTCCCAGCTCTGCCGCAGACATAAGTAAGCACTTTACTGCCTCTGCAGTCCTGGGTTCTGTTTGGGGGTTCCTTTCTCCATCCCATTCTGTCTGCCTAGTGATTACAAGGGGTGTATGTCTGTAGAGCCCCTAGCTCTGGGTAAGCTCCCTCTGTCCATATAAATTGCTCACCAGAATAAACATTTTCCTCACTGAGCCCTTTTTATACTGGGAATTCATAGTTCCCTTTGATTTACCTCATTTTTAGCCTCAGTGGAATAATTGCTGAGGATTTACTGTGAATACGTGAAGTAGTAGCTGTCTGGTTTCATTGTGGTTTCTGAGGTGCTATTTTCAGTACACCTGAATGATAGCTGTCAGAAACTTTGGAGGGCAAATACTACCATTTTCTCTGTAATTTAACATCTAAGGCCACACGTGATTCTGGCACTTTCTACTTGCACAGTTTCTCCCCATGAAAACATCAAATTAGATGTACTCTCACAGTGATCAAACAGCAATATACACATCATGCTATGCTATTCTGGTATCATTTTAAAAATAGTGGTTGGATTCCTTTCCACTTAGGAAAATTGTTAGTTTTAGTTTAGCTTGCTCTTCTATGGAACTAAACTTGGGCCATTTTGGATTAGAATTGATGAAGCCCAGTTTCCCAAATGGCAAAGCCTGTCCTACACAGCGTGTGCTCCATGGAGCGTGCCTTGGCCAGAGGGTGCCTTGCCAGCAATTTTGTTCTTTGTCTGACAGCTTTCCTCACCAACTTGCCCGGAATGGGAAAGTGGGAGGTTGCTAATCAGCAGCAAAGTCAATAGCTGGTGTTTTTATGAGAAAATACATAAAATGCAGAAAATACATGAAAACCACTTAATTTTTCTGTAGTATAAATTTACCGAGCCAAATTCTAACCTGCTACAAGTTAGAATGGCTCCATTTGAGATCAAAGGAGTCATACCTGCTTGCTGTGTCTGAATATTTACTCCTTCAAGTCAATTTGTGTAAATGGAGGGTCTTCATTCCCTGTCACACAGTCTCACACCACTGAATCACTTTATCAGGACTCACAGCAGGTGCTATTGCTGACATATAAGACCACTCTGTTAAGTATATTTCATTCAGTTGCCCTTCAAAGCCAGAAGTGCTGGCAAGTTTTGAGGACTTGCCGGTACTGGTGTTCACTGGAGCACCCTTTGACAGATATCATCCAAGGACACACATGCCCCTGTAACAGAACACATCATATTTTAATGCAGACCTAGAGACATGAGGTGCAGTTCCGTTGCTCAAGTATGGTCTGCAGTACAAATTGAAGCTGATAAATGGAAATAAATCTGAGAAGAGAGAAAATTCCTTGTGCAAAGGGACAGGGACCAGAGATTTTCTAGTGTCAAGTCCAGATTGAATTTAATGTTCAAAGTTACTGCAACATGGTTTTAAAGTGGCATATTCTTCAGAACCATACACTAAAAAAAAAAAAAAAATTAAAAATCACTGAGCTAAGTTATGTACTGAACTAAGTCTGAAGTTATGAATCAAATTAGTTAATCTTCAAAAAGTGTTTGACTTATTCTTATAGGCTTATTTACCCACAGTAAACTTAAAAACTTTCTCACAAGCCTCTGTGGTTATCCATTGCCCAGCAAATCAACTGCACCAGAGTCATGTCTTCCTGTAGTTAGTGATTAGCCTAATCAAAATAAACATATATAAAGGAGGGTTGGAATTTCTCTCCCCTTTCCAGTCATATATAACCCACTTACCACTTTTATTCAGGAATGTGTCTCAATCTGTCACTATGGAAAACATTTGATGTCGCAAGTAGATTTTAGAATCAGTTAATATGTCAGGCAGGTAGACCAAGACTAATTACAAAGCAGATAAATTAAATTTAACATACATGCATTTATTGACAGTAAGTAACGATGGGCAAGGAAATTAAGCAGCATCTCATGGTGTGGTCTGGAAGAAATACATCAAATTTTTTATGAAAGCTGCTGTAAGTATTTAAATCACTTTTGGATTGTACTGTGGAAACATTTTAATATGTGCAGTATCATACACCTTAGAGCTTACTAGAGACCTCTGCACTGTATTTCTCAGGTAGAATTCATTTCCATTGGCAGTTTCATATGCTTGTTTCCATATTTCACCCCCGCTCCCTGCAACAGGTTATTGTTACAGGCATATTTGTTGTGTTAGTTTCTCTCTCATTCACAGTGATTTACTAATAGAGTATATCCAGAAATTACTCCTTTTTTGTTAACATTGTTCATCAGGGTTGATCTAGTTTCTGCTGCATATGCACATGTGCATGTTTATAGTTGTGTGAGCAAAAACTCACTGAAATTACTGAATGTTAGGTGTTGGTTTTGTGTGAATATATGTGCAATATGTTTTATTGCACATATATTCACACAGACTGTTCATTTGATGACTATTCACAGAGTATTTATTAATGGGTTTTGCTATTTTTGAGAGCAAAGAATCCACAGGTGCTGTTTCTCGAAGAGTTGAAAAGAAATCATAGTAGAAATTTATAATATTTGTTTTGTCTATCTTTCCTTCTTTTTTCCTTTAGAAATTTATTTATTTTACCATCCATGCAGCAGAGGGAATAGTAAAATCTAGCTGGAGGTAGATTTTTTATCTTAGTTGTCATTTGAAGAGATTCTGACAAGGTTTTCTAGACCGAAAAACCAATTCACAATACTTTATTCTTTGATGCATCTGTAAAGATTTTGTACAAATGAGGTTGGTTTTGTTGTTATTTTGGGGGTTTTTTTACTTTTTTGTTATGGCTTGCAATTAAAAGGAAGAAAAAAAAATTGATTTGCTGCAATAAGAGGTAGACATCCAGTATGAAAAATGACAACACCTTTCTCTTCTGAAGGGAGATAGTAAGGATTTGCATTAATAACCAACACAGTTCTTACCCACTGGGCATTCTTCCAGCCAAGATACTTGTCCAAATAGAGGGAAATAGCTTGAAGTAATTCCATCCTAGTTGACAGTGGCTAGAGAATTGAGTCCAAATCCTTGCATATTATTCACTAGTAGATTATTCCATTCAATTCTGCAGCCAAGTTAAGTCAAACCAAGTTCAGATGTTCATTACTCAAAACAGTTTTCTAAATGTGACTTTAAAAAACATTTTCATGAAAACATTAAAATTTCTCTCCCAGCTCAGCCATGACTTCAGATGTTCATCAGTGCAGTCCATAAAAACTCCAGGTACTTGTCTCTCAGTTCTCCTCTCCTAGGTATCCTGTGTCTCATAGCTGCTGATGGGGGCAATGAGAGGCAGAGAATATTTTGGATCTACTGACCTTAACTGAGCAACCCCACAATATTGGTTCGCTCTTCTGGTACTGCTGAAAATAAATCTCAGGAAGAAGAGCTATGTCTTAAATTTCATGAGTTTTTTCCCCTTGTTGGTCTCAGGGGTGAAAAAATCCTTTGTTCTACACACACTTATTTTTTTCTTAATAGCAAGGTTTCCTTACTTTCCATTGTTGTTTCTGTAAAACAAAAACATGACAATCCCTTTTCTCCCTCAGAGTCCTCTAGCAGAATGCTAATGTTGAGTAAGAGCTCATTGAAGTGACTGTCAGCTTTCCTTTAAGAAAGAATTCCTGTGTGTAAACCTCTCATATCATGAAGGGACACTACCCTTCTGATCGGGAAGCTGTCCTTTTTCCAGTCATGCATTTGCCTAATGTTACAATTATCTTGGCTGGAGGAGAAAAGTATGCAAGGAGATAACTTCCAAGGTAGTTCAATTTATCCTAATGCTCTTGCCAGTGAGTCACTGCTGTTTTGATCATTTTTGGTTTTTGAACTACAGACTCAATGGGTTGTAGGAAGCAAATAAAGGGAAGTGTTTTTCTCTCTGGCAGCAATTTAGAAAATGATTTTCATGTTTCATCTACACAAAGATGATTTAATTAAATACTTTAATCCTGGCCACAAATAATTTGTGTAGTGGTTCAGTGAGAGAAGTTCAGCATTGTCTTGTCATAGAGCATTTATTTAATCCTGTTGTACCTGCTCGATAATTACTCTCTTAGATCTGTCCTTGCATTAGCTATAAAATTAGCTTAGAGGACTTGGAGGAAAAGAGGAGGGAAAAAATCCTTCAAATTGGTTAATTTATGATTGCTCTTCATTCAGCCCTCATTCAGTCTTTCTGGGGAGCAAACCTTTCCATCTGTCGTGAAATGAAATAACATTAGTACTTTCCAGTTTCTAGAGCTGATCAGAATCTGATAATGATATATAGACCTTTCCTCCACTTCCAAAACAGATAATAATCTCTCTTTAATTCCTTTGTATCTTAAATCACATGTCACATAAATACTTCTTTCTTTTAGTGCAGACATACTCACACAATTCACTCAATCCTTGGAGCATTGATCTTGTAATCTTAAATGGGAAATTGTTTATTTTCCTTTCATGGAAAGACAGGAGCTGAGTTGCTCTTTCATGGGGTGATAAAAAATGGAAGGTTGTCCCAGAATCTGATTTATGCCTTGGAGTTTGTTTCCTCATGCAATTAATGGGCTAAGTGACAGAATAAGAGCTTTAAATTCAGTCAGAAGGTCACATCTTACTCTATCTAGAAGGACAGAAAGCAGCTTTTCACATATTATAGAGAGGGTCTTGTGTTCTGCTCTTTTTTGTTACTTTAAATAGGTAAGTACCACTGAAAATGATCCTTACATTTCTTATTCCAGTTTGCAAAGTACGATTGACCATCAATATCTTACAGCATTGAACACAGGCAGAAAATCTTACAAATTAGACAGAAAACAGTCATGTCAAGAACAAGTTTATTTCTGAAAATGCTTAGGAGTTGATAGGAAGCAAGTGTAGCTCCAAGCTAAAAGTACTGGTAATGAAGTGAGGAGTTAAGAAATTACTCAAGGGGTCACGTATGACACTGTAATAGAAGGTGACCGAAACCGGATGGATTAAAATACAAGTGATTTAGGATACATTTGAAAAAAAAAAAATAATCTGTGCACAGATGATACTGGAAGAGTTATTTAGAATCACCTACATTATCTTTTCTTTGTGAAGAGTAAATCCTAGACAGGTCTGTCTGGGAATACACAATTGGATTTTATAAGCCAGTACAATGTTGTGCTCCTCTGGAAAAGAATCATGGAGAAGAAAGATCAGTTCTGCCTTCTAAAAGGGCAGAGGTGGAAGCTAAAGTGAGATACTGAAGGGAGCCTTGCACAAATCTTCCCTCACTGCTGCCAAAGGATTTACCTTTTTTAGATATTAGAACAGATTATCTGTAAATGTCTCATTTACTGGATGCTTTTGGAGCTATAAACTGATGTCCTGACAATTTTGTTTGGAGTGATTTAAGAAATTATTGCTATCATCTCTTCAGTACTTTTCCAGGAGCTATATTAACAGGCTTTATGGGGACTTACTGTCCCTCTCACTCTCTATACAGCCGTTGTAGAGGAGCAGTGGAGAGGGCTGCAGCTAACCTGGATAGGACACCAAGATGATCCGGGTGGATAGTAACTCCTGCCATGGGGTAGCAATTTCTCAAATTAGCGTGCTTGCTTCTACAGGATTTATGTGACTGAGGTCTGAATTAATTCTCACAATGTTAAATCCAGTGGAAGTAAAGATTTCATCACAATGTTTACTGGGTCTTACTGATCTTCTCAATATGCAGCCAAAGTTCTCTTCTATATCACTCTATCATTCTTTTTTTTACTTACTGCCTTTCTAATCTGCAAATGCATATATTAACTTCTTGATGGTTTTTAGTACTTGAAAGGCAATCCATTTTTAATTTGCTAAAGTATTAAATATGTTTCTATTATAATTTGTATTTATTATGGTGCTTAATAGCTATGCAGCATGACTGACAAAAGGTGACATCAGTTTCCACTGCATGGAACTGTGAGCCAGTAAAGGGTCTGGTCTGACACGTGATTATCTGATGAGTGACGGGCTTCTTTTTTTCCTACCCAAGAAAGACAGAGAGGGAAGCCCTTTGTTTTGTAATTTACTCCTTCTTTAACACAGAACAGGTTTATGATACAGATAGGCTGTGAATAATTTTCTCATACTTACCTCATGTATTTATTCCCTTTTTTAAGAGCAGGTACAGTGTGCCGTCTGATATCTGTGCATGTGAGGGAGTGAGTTAGCTAGGTCCATTTTTTTGATTTCAGTTTTAATTTAGGTTTCCATCTCATCCTTAGGCAGGTGAAGAGGAAAATAAGTAAATAGAAATTTACTCATATTTGACTCGCTGTTTTTACCCTTTTGATTAGAAAATTTGTTGAGATGCAAGATAGATTCAAAATTCATAACAGCATTTTACTACTTCATAAAGCAGATGTTGCTTACACTTCATGCATTAGTAGGGATTAAAGGGATTAGCAGATACTAGAACTTTCTGCCCTTTGCATGCTTTCCTGCAGCAATTGCACACTTGGCTTCCTGCTTCTTAATGTCCTCAGAATTCTTAATTCTTTCATGCCTCTCTCTCATTTTACTGTGGAAATATGAGGGGTTTTCAATATTTGAGATGATAATTTTGATTCTTCAGTATTTTTGAATGAAAGCTTGAGTGCTAAACCTTGCTTTAAAAGTCACTTTTAAAAAAAGCAGTAAAAATATGCTCAGATTAATAAAGAGATACTGTTGTTTAAATTTAGATGGAGCTCCTATACATAATTAATAAAGAAGTTCACAAAAGTTTTTCCAAGCTGCTGATAAGCACCTTATTTTTAACCACTCGAGCATTTTAAATTGTGCTGCTGTGCCTGCCTACAGATGCTGTTGTTTTGCTGAAGCCCAGCAAATGCTAGCTATTTTCAGCCTAAATCCATTTTACGCCTTGCCTCTCCTGCACATAACCTTTTAGAAGGTCCACACAAGCTGACTTCATTACAGGAGAGGAGTCTGTAGGGTTTGTGGGGCGCTAGTGTGACGATTTACATACTCATGTAGGGGAAGAAGCATACAGCCAGAACAGGGAGGGAAGGCCTGTGTGAGAAGTTGGACTGATGCTTTTTCATACATGGAGTTGACATGTGAGGCAGTCTGCAGTCTGACCACTTTGTGCAAAGCCCTTCAGCTTCCAAGAGGAGAACCAAAAAGACCCTTCTAAACATTAGGACCAGTAGACTTCTGCCCTCCTTTTGCTTTTTATCATATAATGTCAACTTTATACAGTGAGCAAACTCCTAGTAATGAACTCTGAGTCTCTCCCCATCCGTCTCACTAAATGCCACTTGAAACAAGTGCCTTTTCATTTGACAATAAAATCAATGAATGAAATATTAGAGGCTTGAATGATATGATGTGCAGAATACATTATGGGACTTGTATTTCAGTGGACAGCAAGTCTTGCCCTTTCTTCCTGTTATTACCAACAGATCTACTTAATGAAACTGGTGCCTTCTGCTAACCTCTCACCTCTTTGCTTTTGGACTTCAACTCTATTGCAGCACTTCAAAGACTCTGACTTGGGGCTGTGATAAAATTCTGTATTTCTTGTGTACTGTTGGCCTCAGATTTTTCATCTGTTTGTCTTCACTAAAGCCAGACGTACACTGACTCAATAATTAAACAACAGAGAGGGAGAGGGAACTTAAGCTGATTTTCATAACATTTGTTTTTATCCCTTCACTAAGTTGAGATAGCCTTCTTCCTCTTTGCTTGAGGATTCTTCAGGACAGCAGGAATCATTCATTACTAAACCAATAAACAGGGAATAAAAGGCAAATGTCAGTGCTGAGATAGACTTGTGTTAAACATCTGAGAGCCACTGTGCTATCCACAAAGAGTGATCTGCAAAAGACTGAAGAATGGGGGGTTTAGTGTTTATTCCAAGCTTTACTGGATTCTGCATCAGGAATATTAACTGCATTGTGTTTTTATTGCTTTTTCCAAGCCTTAGTGGATTCTGCATAAGAAATATTTTTGTTGTCATGCTAGCAAAATGTTTCATATATGTAGGAAACAGCCGTAAACTAAGGAAATAAACTAGCTAATGGTTGCTAGCAATGCACAAGGCATCCTGTACGTTTTATTCTTGGAGCTGAGGGTACCAAGCTCAATATGAGCTCAGGATGGCTATGTAATTTTACCTTTGTGCCCATCATGACTCTGTAGTATTGGATATGCTGGCAAAACTGAGCCAGTGCAATGTATGATTTCAAGTTGGGTTTACAAGTAGACATATTTCCAACAAGAGAACATCTCAACCACTTTACCCTTTGAATCCAGATGTCTCCAGAGTACAGGTTGAAAGGCAGAGAAGAATATAGAGAAAGGATGGTTTTTTTCAAATTTAAGACCAATTCTCTGCACATTTATTAGGTATTTGCAGTGCTCCATCTCTTGTGGAGAAAATAACTTGAAACATCTGTTTTCCAAGTTGTTCTTTTCTTCTTCTCCACTGCCTGAGTGCAGAATCATGCCCTATTCAGGGCGGCTGCAGCTCATTGAAGAGGTGACCTGTCTCTCATTGCACAGCTGGTCAATATAAGAATGAGGAACAGATCCCAAGACTCTTGAGCTCATCACTACAGCATGATATGTCTGATACAGCCACTGTTCTGTAGCACCAGGCAGAAGCATCTCTTACTCTTAAGGCTCAAGATGCAAAACAGCAAGTTGTTGTTTGGTATCAGAGCTCTGTCCTATTTCCTGATACAGGTTTAATTGTGCTTAATCATTAGGTGTGAACAAATATTGGCTGTGTCGTCTTACTGTCTGATACTCCTGATGCATAAATAATTCTTAGCAGTAGTGTTTGTGAGCTCTAACCTGTCTTGAAGCCCATAATTAAGAGGATAAAGTGAGTTGTTTACACCAACCAATTGTCAGTGTCGTAAGTGCCCTTAATAGCATTGGCAAGAAGTGCTAGGCAGGTAGCATCATCTTACTGCAGTATGTGTCTGCTGAAGAGACGACTCCTGAATTTTCATCTTGAAGAATTTGCAGAGGCTGGTAAAACCACATAGCCAAAGGGAAATGCAAACCTTGTTTATTTTTTTAACAGAACTGAACCCAACAGAGGGGAAAAATAATGTCAACATAGTTGGATTTCAACACCACATACTATAACTTGGCAACCTTTTTCACATTAAGTGGTTGACTTCAGCCCTTTTCCATAGGTTTTGTTGGGGGTTTTTTTCCTGATTTGTTTTGATTTTTTTAATTGCCACTAGAAAACCAACCCTTTCCATTTTGTTCATCTTGGGCAGGGGGGTTCTGTCGCAATAGGACACGAAAGGACGAGACAGGGCGATGCCTGAGGTCAGCAGGAATGTTCTCTGTTCCTTTTATTTCAAGTTCTGACTCCAATATATGCAACTGTACAGAATGGCAAGAGATTGGTCCAAGATGTCACTGCCTCTTCAATCTCTTTGGTGAACATCACCATCACTCAAGAAACTCCTCCTAGAGGACAAATATGTAAACATCTCTTTGTTTACAAGAGAAAGTGTGAGAACTCAGCTCCAAGATCTATAAACATCAGAAGGCATATGAAAACATCAGAAGGCAAAGTAAAACATGTAAAACCAAGGGCGACAGCGTTCTGCTTCTGCATTCTATGATTTCTCTGATTCCCATACACTGATTTCTTGCTTACAAACATTCTTGGTGTGTTCATCAATTTAAAAGATTAGTTCCTTTTTAATAAAAAGAAAGTGGGGTTAATATCTTGCTGTTAATATATGATAACTGCCCAAGAGGATATGAAGTAGGCAGCTCTGCACAGTTTCTTTGATCAGTCTTTGGACTCTTAGTCTTTCTCTAATTTCTTGCTAACAAAGAAGTTTACTATTCCAACAACCTCAGACAACAATCACTGAAACCTGATTAAGTGTAGTGATGCAGTGATGTGGTGAAAATGAGGGACAGACAACTTCGAACCTCTGTTACCTGGTGCAAATATTAGTTTAGATTATTCAGTTAAAATCACTACTGAAAAATGTAGCTGCCTGCATGTCAATAGGAAAGTAATGAGACATGCCTGGAATCCCAAGGGTTGTACCCAAAGTAAATCTGTGTCAGGGCAGCACATAGCATTCAAGGATGTGGCAAAGAAAAACTCAGCCATCAGTGGACTGAAGTGAGCTGACAGCTGCTCGAAGGTGAGCTGAGTGGGAATTTCTGAGTGATTACTGACAGTGACAGTTTAGGCACTAGGCCATCATTAGGAACAGTCTCTCGATGTCAAAAATTGGTGCTCTGGGTCTCACAAGTCCTGGCACCTGTTCGTAGATCACCACTCACCTCTCCAGTGACCTTGGAAGTGTCACTCCATCACCATGAGCCTCCGTTTCTCCTGCTGTAAGTTCTCCTTAATGAAGTACTACTACTGAAAGGCATTGTGTTAGAGCCTTATTGATCACACACTGAGTCGTGCTGTTTGGCTCCCCATGACTGAGACACATTTCACAGATGGCCTTTGTGCCAACAAAAATGTGCATATCAGGACCTTATCCTCTTCATAAAATAGATGCATTCAAGACAGGCAGAGCCATAGTGCATGGATAGTTACTCTCCTGCTCTTCACAGTTTTATTGCCTTATCTTTGGCAGCAAAAAAAATTGTTTAGTGATCACTTATTCCTTCATAGCCCAAATTCAAGCAGTGCTTTTTATAGCTTGTATATTCCTGAAACTCTGGACCCTTTCCCTCAAATCAATGCCTGAATATTAGAAGGGGCGGATTTGAATAGATTTGTTCACAAGGACGTTTTGCTGCTTTCAGAGAAAGAAGTTTTCAATTTTACAAGAGTGTGGGGTTCTATATTGAGTAAACCAAAAATTTAAAAGGAGACCATGATAAGGGAAAAGGCATTGGTGTGCATAGAAAAGAAAGGTGTGTAGTCAGAGCAGTGGGTACATCTTGCTGACCTGCAGCCTGGTTAGAAAAGAATATTTACCAGCTGGAAAAGGCTCATGTGAAGTCTCCTATTGCTGTTAATTAGATGTCAGTTCTACTGCTGGGACAATTTGTACTATAAAAAGTAACATGAAAACTAAGGTGAGGAAGGACTGGCTCAGCAGCCCATGTATGGGCCTATCTTCTGCTCAAGCTCACAATTGCGCAACCATTTCATTCTTCTCCAGACTCCATGCCAGAGCATATTTCATGGCAATGAGTTGGGCATAGCACAGAATGGGTCCAGTTTGGAAAGGACCACAGAAAACTGCAAAAACGTTTTGTTGCAAAATGAAAGGTTTTTTCCTACACTTACCCTCTTGTGCTCAGCTGCTGAGAATCCATTTTCCTGAAATTCTGCAGATGAAAGTGCTGCAAACATTAATGATAGATTTACTGGCTTTGCTGGGGTTTGCTGGACTTCTCACTGTCCTCTTAATTTTTCGAACAAGCTCCTTGGAGGACACTAGAAGATGAGTGGAAACCCAATATATTTTCTTCTCTTGATTGATTTCATTCTTTCATCTTTCCTTATGAAGATGAATCAGATTTCGGTCTTCACCCCAACCTTTCTCAATTCAGTTCTGTATACTGCATCCTCTCGATCACGTTTTATGTACGCCTTTTGAATCCTCCCTCCTACCACATACAAAACATTTGTCATGTTTCTCTCTGTATAGACTCTTGTCAAGTTCTTTTTCTTCTCTGGTCTGAGTTGCTTTAACTTCTTTTGTCCTCGTCACAGCACCATCTCTGAGTACATCCCAGAAGTCAGCTGATACCATTGCTTTACATCCTTGTTTCAGCATTGCCAGAGTTTGCCTTTATTCCTTTCACTTGCTCTTTCCCCTTCCATTGACTCAATCTGGCTCTTGATTTTCTCTACTTGTATTGTGTCTACCTCTGCTTCATTTGTCTACCATCCATTCTTATCAGGTATTCACTGCCTGTATTCTCTTCTCCTGGCACCTGTGTAGTATGCACATGATGCTCCTGTGGAGCCATCCTCTCCTCTTCTGAGCCAGTCCTGCTGTCCCTTCAGTGAGCTACTCTTTGGCCTCCCCCTCATCCAACCTGTGCAGTTTCTCTCCATGGATATTTAGTCCACTAAGAAGGATTAATGGTTGCTGGGAAACAGCAACATACTTAATGCAGATGAGATATCAGGCAAAAAAGTTTAAATTTTGCAGGAGGCATTTTTCCCTGAAACTTCACATTTCCACATGTAATAAAGAAATTCTTCACAGCAGAGACTATACACTTGAACACATATCGCTACATATTTATGCATGTATATATATGCATGTGAATGTGTGCATACAAATATAATGCGTATATCAGTTATGTGTTTCCAGACCTGTAAAATAAATCCACAGCAGAGGTCAAAGTATACAATTCTGTAGAACACAGTGTATCCTGTAGCACACAGGTGTATGAGACGGTGTCAGACTGTATTTTTAGGGTTTGGCACACTTGTGTTATAGAGTACACACAAAGTTTCATGTGTGTATTTTACACTGGATTCATGGTAAAATTTCTAAAAAATTTATAGAGGAAAGTCCTGAGGGATTTTGTGCTTGAAATAAATTTTCAGAGGTAAGTCAGGGCATTTGTTGCATGAGAAGACAGAGTCTCTTTTAGGAATGAGAGAGGACATGGCAGTAGAAAAGAGCAATAAGCCTGGGAGCAGGAAAAACATGCATTTATATAGACAGTGCAAGAATTCCAAAGGGCAGCAATAGTGAGGATGAAGAACTTGAATTTGACAGTGATCTGAAGAGGTGGATGAGAGATGTGGCAGGAGAAGTGAAAGACTTTAGAAGCTACATATTTAGTATGAACCAATATATGGTCAGGGTAGGAAGGCCATCAAGAAAGGGTCAGTCACTCAAGCAAGACTTAATATGAAGTGCAACACATTCAGCAGGTATCAGTAAGCTTAAGTACATTAATTTCATTGAAATCCTGCTGATTTATACCAGCTAAGGATGTAGCCTCACACATTTCAGAAAGGAAGGGTGTCTTATCTGGGTGTCTAAAGGCTAAAGAAAAAGAAATCAGGAGAAGCAGAAAAGAAGCAAAGGGCATTAATCAAAGATTTAACTCTGAATCATGCAGAAAATACCTCTGCTTCATTGCAGCAGTGTAGATTCAACTAGTCCTGACAGTGTTCATCAGGCTTGGTACTGGCCAATTTAGAATATTTCCAGTATTCAGAATATGTACATTTCCCCCTCTTCCCTTCTGTTAGTTTTTTCATTCTCTATTTCTGTGTCCCATTTTGGGAGCAGAATGCTGCAGTTCTGAATCCTGCCAAGCTTGAATCTTAAATTCTTGTTGAGTCCTTCTCCTGTCTTTCAGCTTATACTGAAGATATGCATTGCTCTGGCAGTATTTGGCTGTAGCTCCAGCATTCGTGTCTCTGTTACATTCCTAATTATCTAAACAATGGCTGTTAGCGTAGCTAGAAGTAGCAAGAAAGAGTTCTGCTCTGTTCTCCTTTAATAGTCTCCACAGTGTAGAAATTTCTTACTTACTGTGGTTTTAGAGGCTGAAAACTACTTTGCACTTGATTTTAACTTTGGAGGCTTCTACCAAATACAACTAAACCTTACAAATGCAACAACTAGGAGAACTAAACTTTTCTATCATACCAGTTCACCCTTTGGCCATGGGCAATCAGAAGGTGACACCTAGCCCTTCCTTCCCCTTTAATATGCCTTTTTGTTTCCCTATTTATGGCAACAGTCTGATGTCCTGAGAAAGTGCAATTCACACAAAGTGTTTGCAGTGGGTCCAATGCTCTTGCTTTAATTGCAGTGGCGTTATGTAAAAGCCACTATAGGTTTAAAAGAAAAAAAAAAGCTTCCACTAAAGAAGATGTTGAAAGTACCTGTAATAACTGTATTTTTTACTACTATTTTTATTGTTTGTAACAGCAAAATACATCAAGGCAAGAGCTGACGTTAAGGTCCTGTGTGCCATAGACTGTAGGGAAGAGGAAATCTGGAAAACTGGGGAAAAATTAGGGCAGAATAGGAAAATATTGTTCACAGGCAATATTGTTCATAAACTGGCACCAAGCAAAAGGAGCAGATACCAGACCCAACATAAATAAAAGTTGATATATTTTCACATGTGTTGTGTGCCATGAATGACGGTATCCAGAGGACCTCTATTAAGAAGTGCCACCATACAGCTGCACTGTTGTGCTCCGTGTTGCACAGTTGCTTGTCCCTGCTGCTGGAGGCAACTGTGCTGGATGGATCTTCAGCCTGGCCACATGCTGCTGCTCTTATTCTTTCAGCAGAAAGTAGCACACACTTCCTAACTGTGAGGACTTACATTTGCAAAATGTGAGACAGGCAAAATGGAAGAGAGATAAAGTTTTTTTCAGGGAGAATTGAGCAAGAGGCTGTTGAGTGTCACCCAAGAAATCAGTGTCACAGCTGGGAGCTGAGTTAAGGTCTGGAGTCCCCTTCAACGTCTGAGTTACAGGATAATGCTTTCCCCTCCATTAGCCCCCAAAAATCTGTGAAGTAAAAGCAGAATTGAAGGCGCTGAGTTGTCAGGTTCAGAAGTGCCTTTTTTTCCATGGAAACCTCCTCCCAGCAACAGCCAAGCTTCTTATCGTGCGAGAGCTGTCAGGCAGCTGTTCTGTGCAGAATGCTGTAGCTGCAGCTGCTTTCTGGAGAAGTCTCAACCCACAGCCAGGCAGCACACAGCCCCATTCCCAGCAATCCAGCTGTAATTCTGCCTGCCCGGTGATTTTTCACTGTGGTCATGCCAGAATCATTGCCTTGTTTTCTCTTGTCTGTCTGTTAGTGGTGATGTATGAAGAAGTAAGAAAGACAGCTTAATTTTCATAAGCTAACTTGTGCCTGGAGTAACAGAGAGTGAGAGGAGTGCACTTAATCATAACTGCAGGACCAGAACAGAAAATGATAGAGCTTTTGCTGTTAGTTGTGGCATTTTATTATAATAACTCTTAGGAAGAAGAAACCAGCAGCTCAGAATGCTGAAAGGTTCAAATCCATTAACGGCAGGCACCATGTTCTCGTCTGCTGGAAGAATAGCTCACATAACTCTTTTATGCTTGCCTTTTCCAAAAAGCTGCTGGGAAAGAACTCTAGTCTATCCTGCCCAGAAAATTTGAATTCAGACCGAGGTATGATCAGAGGTGAAGTGGATCTGGTGATAGTTCCTGCAGAACTGTGAGCACCTTGCAGGGAAGGCACAAAGGGTGGCAGAGGGGCATGCTGGTGCGTATCAGAGAGTGTTCACCATGCCTGCGTGACACCACACAGCCCTTTGGCCATCTGTGACTTTGTGATGCACTTGAAAAAATAAATAACTAAATGAAATAGTTGATAGTGGACAGATAATCTCACAGTGATTCATTTAAAAGCAAAATTTGATTAAAGCTCTGAGTGAAAGCTTTTGAGCGAATTTTTAGTTGGTTGCAATTAGAACGACAAAACTTCAGATTCTTTTTTGGTTTGAACTTTGAGATACATGGAATAACATAGTCTATAGGGTATATATTATGCATCTGTATTATATGTCACATTGTTTTATGTTATTTAACATGAGGATGGTTGTATATTCTTAGATGTTATTTTGATATCTTTAGATCAAAATATTCAGGGAGTCTCTTCCAGAAAATATTTCTGATTTTTTTTCTATATTGATTCAGAATGAAAACCTTTTTGGAAACATTAATATTTGCTATGCAGCTAAGTTCTGGTTTTTGGATTACTTCTGCCTTAAGTCATGATCACAGAGACAATGTAAAGGGAAATAAAAAAATATTTCCTTCTTTGCCAGAGATAGCAGCACTATTCCAGCCTAGAGAAAATAGATATATAACTAGAGAAGATGGAAAGCATATCTCCATAATTCTCTCCAAGGTGGCTTGGGAGACAAGCCATCACATCTGCCTAATAGGCTTTTATGCACCAGTAAGAGTTACAACAGCCTGACAAGTTGCATAATGCTCTACCCTAGGACAGTGTGTGAACGTGTGCACATTCCCAGGCCATTGCAAAAGCAAACCAAAGCGTGTCAGCTCATACATTTTACTGTGTGTTTGTGACAAGCTAAAAGGATATGTATAGGCAGTTATTCCAGCTCAGTTGATACACAGTAAGTCACATTATCTGATCCATGTATCTGAGCCCTAAAGCTTACATGATGTTCATTTCTGCCTTCATCCGTGTGCCATATCAAACCTCAGGGAATTCTGGTGAAAGTGAGATCTGTTCTGGTATCTTCAAAACTAAAGGGAAAGTGCAGAAGGAAATTATACAACTATAGTAAATACATGGAAACATAATTTCCTGAACCTTTTTTAGTTTATTTTGGCATGAGAAATTATAACTGAGAAATAAGTATTTCAGGGGTAAGTTATGAGAACTGAGATTTTGGACTGCTATGTGGGAAATGAAAATCATTAACAAGCATTAAGGTGTGTTCATTTTTTCTTATTCATTGGTTTAAAGGCTGAAGTCTGTAGCATGTTGGGAAATCCATGAGGCTAAAATAATGGAAGCAGATTGTTGCTCCATGATAAAAAAGTTTGGTACCTGCTTCTTGCAAATGGAATTCTAACATTTCTTTTGATGGTAGCTGTACTATCCTGAGAAGGATCTGTGGACTGCTGAGTTGTGAAATGTGCTATTAGATTATGGACAAGATCAGACTCTTCCTGCCAGTGGTGCCAACCCGTTCCAGCCCAGCTGCACCTGCATTTACTATTGAGAGTTTTTTTCCCCCTCACCCTTTACTAGCCTGTGTTTCTTATCTTGATTTACTCTACTTCAGCTGTAAGGGAGTGGCTATAAACAGGCAGACTTCCAGCTTGGAGTCAACAAGCGTTGGTTTAAATTGTTTCCTTTGGCCTCTTTTTGCCTTAGGCTCCTTTCAGCCAGTTCAGATCTCTTTCATATTTCCTCACAGTATATGGCTTGTGATGTCTGATGTGCTCTCCAGTTTGTTCCAGATGTCTCATAGGTTGAGAGATGCTATGGTTTATCTGAATGAACAGAGTTGCTTAGGATGTGTTTGCCTCTGGCTTGTAATTTCCTTCATTTGCTTGTGCATTGCACTCTATTAGTATTACCAGTTTTCAGTAGCACCAGTGGGTCTGTGATATGATCCTTTTGCTCTCTCCCAGATTCTCCATGTTCTTAAAAATTATTTATGGCATCTAATGTGAAAAATTATATAGACTAATAATAAATATGTAATGGAATAGGAGAGACATCACTGGAAAATAAGGTTTGGTGTGGAGTGGCATGTTTTCATTAGGATAGAGTAGGATGATGCTGGAGTGGTATGGAGTGGAGTTGGTAATCTCTCAAAGTTATTTTTAGATTGATTTCCATTCACTCCTGTAATGCTTTCATGGTGTTCCGGTTTATTTTTTATGTGCATTGGCCAATCACTGTTGCTCACACTCTTTGAAACAGCGTTCGAGACGTTGGGGTTACTGACATTCCACTGAATTACAGATACTACAGGAGAGTATTGCCAATTATATTATTGCCACCTTTCAAGCCAATTATAAAATTGAATTAATCATATCTGTCTTTATGTCTTGTTCTCAGCCCAACCTTGTCTTGGACCATGCTGAAATGTTAGTAATACATAGCTGTGGTTCCATGTAAGCAACATGAAATGATCATTTCAGGCTTTCAGTGCACTGCTGTGACCATACACACGATTTTACGAGCATAGCTGGGATTTGAAAAGGAGCCTTCAAAGCCTGATGTTTAATTGCTTCCTCAAAAGGTTGCAAAATAATTTCCAGTACCAGTCTCAGTACCCTCACTGAGCATGTCCCTCTTTCAAAGCACCATTCCTTTTCCTTTCTCTGACTAGATCCAAATGCAGTTCTCCTGTTCCCTCCATCCTCTGTTACCACAGCATCATTTCAATCACTTCTCTTAATTTACATTTTATACACCACATTTTAGGATGCATAATTAAGTCATTATCTATACAAACATTCATTTTTTGGCTGATTTTTAAGCTGTGCAAACCTTCTAGAGACATTTCATTTAAAATACATTTTATTCTAGCTGAAGCCAGCTGCTAATCAATGCAAGATAAACTGAAATAAAACTGAAGTCATAATTTCTATGCAGCATTCTACACAGGTGCACCTAAATTACTTTTAAGTTACTCTCTTAAATTAAATGGTGCAACTTTCTTACATAGGTAAACTCTTCAAATCCAGTATTTTTTGGAGCAAAAGGATTTCCTTTGTGACTGAGAAAAAAAATCCATGAAACTAATAGGGGGAGCATGGGAAGAGAATAATTTGTTAAACTGAGCCTTTTTCTTCAATTATGTTATCTCCATCAGAGTATGAACAGATCTTCATATTAGGTGATCATTTTACCAACACTTAATTCTCACTGGGAGGATTCTCCATCATTGTATTCCAAAATCAAGCAGCATTCAGATTTTTCTGGGTGACATATATCTGTCAGCATGACAAAGGTTCCCACAGTGTTTAATTACTCAGACTAGCCAGGGAAGAAGGGAAGAAATGAGCCATGCTGAATTTGCAGTGCCAGGCTTGCTTGTCTCTTACATAAGCTGGCTTCTTCTGAAGGCATGGAAGGAAGGCAGGACCCCAACTTCTGCCTTCTCTTTCCACTGGTTGTCCCTGTCCAGATTTCCTGTGTGTTTTCCATTGACTGACTGATCTTCTTGCAATTTGCTCATTTTCCAGGGCAGCAAGTTCTTGGCTTAGTGGAGAACCAGAGTGATTGGTATTTGGGCAACCTTTGGAAGAACCATCGGCCCTGGCCAGCTCTTGGGAGGGGCTACAACACAGGTAGGACCTGAGGGTTTGCTTTGAATTAACACCTGCATTGAGTGTGCAGTCAGTCTCCTGGTATAGAGAGTATGAGAGGTGGTAATTTGCACCTCCTTTCCTAAGCTACAGCTAAATTTATCTTTTTAAAAAGGAAAAATGATACAGTGTCATGTATTTTGGAGCTTACGGTCTTCTCTAAATGATGTTTAAAATATTGTGTGAAATCTTTTGGAAGAACAGAGCTTTTCAGCATTCTGACACGTCCTCAGCATTCTGCTGGGTCCTCTGACAGGTCCTACAAGATTTCTGGCCATGATGACTCGTATATATAGGCCCAGCAAGAGGAATGAATAGGAGTTGAGGCTCATTTTCTGTAGAGAAGTGAATGGTATCACAAAATGTTTGCCTGAAAAAGATAATAACTCCTGCAGGACATCCACAGGGTCATAATTGTCCTTATAAAATGCAAGCTACTGGCCATCAGTTTCTGCTGCCATGAGAAAGGACTAAAAACCCTAGATCAGAGAATTTATTAGGTTAAAAGAGACAAGTCTTCCCACTGATTTGTGTTTGGTGTATGAGAAAACATACCAGGTGCATAAAGAACACACAGGTACACCTAAATCATTTCAATGCTGGGCTTTACATGCTGATGCTGTGAGTTACGTTCCCTCTCTCTTTGTAATAAAAGGACAGAACAGATGGTGAAGCCTCCATTTGGAACAGATGAGTCCATTTAAATATCCCTGCACTATCAGGAAATTATTCACCATAATAGTAATTTTGCTTTACAGAAATATACTGTATTGAATGAAACAGACTAACTAGAAAAAGGATTGAACAAGTTGTGGTTGAGTCATCTGTATTTCTATATTCCTATGTATATTTGTGGGAATCCCACTAATTTTTTGTGAATTTGTATTTTAGCCTCTGCAGAGCATCTCTGTTCTCTGGAAATGTTCAAAAGAATAGCCTAACAGAACAGATTGGTATGGATACAAGATCTTGGCAGAATAGATTTGTTTCCTGACTCTTCTTTGCCAGAATTGCAAACAGAAAGGCTAGGTCTGCCCACCCCTGCTCCCTGGTCCTCCCAAAGCATGAGACAGAGATAAGTTTCATGGATTTTTCCTGAAATCTGAAAGCTTATGTTATACACAGTTCAACTTGTTGGTGTCAATTCAGTTCACTGTTACACCGCAAAGAAGTATATTTTGTTCTACTGAGAGATGACTACTTTCTATAGCTACCTTCTTATTGCTGTATTTTTGCTTTTTCATTTCTGCCATTTTAATGCTGCCAGAGAGAAATCTGGCACAACCACAGAACATCAGAATAATGCAGTAATGTATGATGGGTAGTATAAAATATATATATTTATATCTAAAATGTTAACATTAAAAAAAAATCTGTAAGGCTTTAACTTATGTTTTCTTAACTTACTGTTCCAAATGGTTTATAGGAATACCAAATGTCAGTATATCACATAAACTTCACACTGAAAGCAAAAATAATCAAATATCTGCAGTCCTTCACAGATACTGCATGTGTTTATTCTTGTATTAATACATATATATCAAGCCATGCATAATCCCATAATCCTGCACATGGCTTTCTTTTCCTCACAATTTCTTTCTTCACACAACTCACCTTGTAGTTACAAAAACTCTTTTTTTAGAAAGAAAACCAGAAGGTAGATAATGTACGGAAGATTGACAAGTCATCTTAAGAAATGGAATGTTGTTTTTTCAAGTATGTGAAACAAGAGGTCACTGAGTGAAACAGTGCAACCTCTGAGAAGCAGGAAACAAGGTTATTGACAGAATCAGCACCCTTTAATATAAAGTTCTTGACTGAATTAATTGTTTGCCTCAGTAATCTAGCAGAGACTGGAGGTATACATTTCTCAGGGAAGATGAAACGATCTTGTTTAATGTGTTCAGTAAATAAATTAATTGACACTGAATGCAATGGTGTAGGAAGGAGGATTCAGAAAACTTGAAGTGGAGGAGCACTGAAAAGGGAGGCAGTATCTCTAAGCAAAACACTAATGAAAGGCAGCAGTCTAGGAGGGGGAAGACATAGAAATTCAGGTGCCTAGAGCTGTACTTAGGAACTGTAAAAGGGCCCCCAAACCCCTGAAACTTTAATGAGCTAAACAGCGCTGGATCAGGGGGAAGCTCTCAGGCAGACTTTGCTCTTGCTCTTGGGAAAGGTTTTACTACAGACCTAGGATACAATCCTAAGAAAAGATATTTTTATGTGAGCCTCTTCAGCCAGACCTAACCCTGGCAGATTTGATTTTGAAGCACCTCTCAAAGTCAAAAATGTTGCACTGCTCCTCACAGTTTCTGAAGATAATAATTTCTCTTTCACTCTTATCTTTCTATGCCTGAGCCTCTCTGGACAACATATAGGTAGGGAGAGTCCCAGAAGGCAGATGTATTAAAGGCAAAGATGTGTTTGTTCCTTCTTTGTTGGTTCTTTAAACCCAGTAAGCATTTGTGCTCTGCTCTTCCTGTGTGCCCAGGAATCTCCTAACAGGCAATACAGATTTTCAAGGAAGCATTTTATTTGGTTGTTTTTCATTCTTCCCCATCTGCACAGGCAGATAATCTAAGTCATACTTTAGTCCATGATAATATAATTGTTGGAAAAACAGACCAAACCAAAAGTCAGATGATTTAATCAGTGTTTAAGATGTTCTTAGTTAGAACCATTCTTTATTTGTGATAACATTCTCTTCCTCAAGCGTTTTAAACACAGTTCCTTCTGTGCCACAAAGGTTTCCAACTTTTTTTCTGTACTTTACTGGCAAACACTGAGTAAGCTGCTTAATCGAATGCCCTTTTTATATGTATCATCCACTCCATGTTTATTCTCTGCACTGAGTTAATGCCTCCCAATTCCGCATGCTCTAATTCAAGCACAATTTCTTGCTATGTAACTATGTTATCTTTCACTGACTAAACTGTGCTTTTGGAAATACTGCTACACTATGATTTTTCATTTTACAGATGTTAAACTGACAGCTCTAGAGTTGCACTGTATAGTTTGATATTCATTTTGGGAGTAACAGTCATCTTAGTCTTCAGAAAAGTATCTTCTAAAAGAAATTCTAAACATAAAAGCTTCTGGTACTTTTTCTGCCTTATACTTTCCATCATGGTGGAGAATAGCTTTTAAAAGCAATCTCTAGTGACTGTTAAGGCTTCTGGCCACTTCTTCAGGGGTGTGAATCACCTCTAGCTTCTCTGGCTTTAGTGCAGCAGAGCCAACTTCCATCAGCTGAGAATGGACCTCATGCATGCCAAATGGAACTTTAGGATAAATGTATAATTTGGGTGCCGGGAGTCATTTTTGAAAACTTTGGCCTAGGGGATTTCAGAGTCATAGACTACAGAAGTCCATACTGAGGATTTGAGGCTCATCTGAGATGTACTGCCTCAGTGCAGCCACCAGAAACCGTAAGGAGGTGTCTCAACAGCTTGAGCTGAGAATTCATACTCCCACATTGGAAAATGTGACATTACCAGATTTGTGGATTGGGAACAGAAGGGAATGGCTAGCACCTAACGATTACTAGGCTACGAGTGTACTGTGCCTTATTACTCCTGTGTTTGTAATGACTGAAGAGTGCTAGAATGAATCTCTCTCCTTTATTGTTTCCCAAAAAAAAGGACCTATGGAAGTGGAATTGAAAATTGAAAGCATGTGTTATGTCACTTTTGCATAATATTTAACAAATTGAATGATAAAAGGCAGACATAGAAGAGACCATTTATATGAAATAAGCCTGGATCACATCTTGTGCTCCTTCATGATGATGCTGTGCATCTTCAGTGCAGAAAACAAATGACTGGTGAAGCAGTGCAGAGTGGGGTGTTAGTATACTGTTATGGCACTGCCGGTGGTTCTGCTTCAGAAACCTGGTGACAGCTCCACAGGCTTCTGCTCATGACATTGTGGTAATTGTACTCATGTATGTTGGCTGCTTGAGAGAGAAGGATGTTGTCAAATCGTCTCAGTGAATGAAGAAGTCAGAAAACTCATGGTTTATAGGTTAAACCCTCCATCGTGACCTGACCAAGCTTAGCCATGCCCCCTCTAAAAGCCATTGCAATATTCCTGTCTCCCATTAGTTCAAACATTAGTCATGTTTGGTAATGGAAGTGCTGTCGTTAGAATTGGTTCAAAGTACAGCAGCCTTTGCAAACAGATGAAAAATACATTTTAACAATTAAAAAAGCAGTGTCCAACACTGATGACGAGTCAAAAAGCAGCACTTTCTTCAACAAGTTAGGTTCACACTGTGCCAGTTTTTTGGATTAGATTAGTCTTCCTTTAAGACATTGTGAGTTTACTCAGTAAATACTCTTATCGGTGCAAAGCATGGAGATACACATGAGCTTTATACATGTAAAGGTGCCTTTGAAGTACAAATACTATGCACATTGTCCAGGTAGCAGTTTTAGGAAGTGTCACCCTAGGGTTGCTTTTAGTCTCAACCAGAAATATCAGTCTGTTTTTGTCAAAGGTGGGAAGCTAAAGCAATAATTCTGCTATTGATGACCACATCGCTATCTTTGTTGTCTATAATCTGTAGCTTGCACTTAAAAATAAGCTGTCTTAAAGCTGACTATCCTCAAAGAATAGCTTCCTTTCCGGTCTTTCTTGTGCACTTTCTGAAGCATGTGATATAGTGAGAACTTGTTCACAGCTCATTTGACATTTCAGAAATGAGGGTCAGTATGTATTTCGTGCTGAAAATGATGCCTCTAGTTTTAGAGGCCTATCCATTTAGTAAAGGCATTACTGTGGCTGAGTTAGTCTACTGTTCATGGCATTCTCTCAGATATATCCTCTAGTCCTTAGCAATTGAATCTCTCAGCCCCTGTAAAAACTGTTTTTACAAAACACCACCAGACTTGCTTTGAAACACTGAAAACATTTATCTCTTAGGAAATCTGTGTTAAAAAAAATGGCATTTAGAGAGTCAATATTAGATTCTAGCTGTATTGGAGTAAATAAAATGTATTTCTTTTTAGTTGATTAAATTGTCCTAGTTTGGGGAGTTTTATTGGTCTGACCTGAGTCCATAATGTAAAGTTCTCCATGTAATATACATAAATCACGCATTTAGATGTAGTGTTCAAATGTAATAATTTAAAAAATCATTTTGAAGTGGTTTATTTTTAGCTTGATCAATGCTGTTCTTTATGTGAACATACATACCTTGATCAGTAATTATGTTGTCCAGCAGTCTGAAATGCCCTCTTTATTGTAGAGGGACAATCATTAGCAGGTTAAATTTAGATGAAAGACTTACACATAAAAGCTTAGTAAAGGCATCCAGGTGCCTAATCTGAGAACAAAACCTCCTATTATGTGGCAGGAGGACCCCAGACAAATGCATAGTAATAGTAAAACCAGCACGTTTTCTTCTGAAGTCCAGGTTCACTTTCCAGTTTCTCATTGTGCTCATAAAAGAGATTGTCTAAAGACAGTTCCTTTTTGTAGAGACAGAGACAGCAGTTTTAGCCACAGTGCCAAAGCAAAGAAAAGAGGCATCCCAGTTGGACTCCATTTTGGATTCTTAATAGGTAGCTTGGTGCCTGTCACAGAAGGTAGCAGAGTGACTAAGATGTCTTTCTACCCCCTGTCTCAAAGTCATTCCCACTAAGAGAGTGCCAACAAAACCAGTTGGATTTGGTCACAGTGAGATCACACTCTTAGGTGCTGTTTGCTGCAGAAATCACTATGCTTTAATAATTTTTGTGTTAGAGCAAACTAATTTCAGGACAAACATTTTCTCTTTAAAAAAATACTGAGACTTTGAAAGAGAAGAATCTGCATAACTGAGTGGACACAAATCTCAGAAGAAGCAGTTCATTTTTTGCCTTTCCTCATTGTCTTGTCTTTAAATTCAGGTATATCCTGACTTTAATTGTTCCTGCTGTAGCTCCTCAACCTTCCCTTCTGCACTAATCTTTGTCGAAGTGAGCTCAGGGGAGGACAGGAGTGCTGCAATACCCTCTATATGCAGATCATCTCTACACAGTTTTTCTCAAGAAAGTCACAGACAGTGAAAAGAGAAGTTTTCCCGAGAACTTTTGAACTATAGGCAGTTTAGGTAACAAAAGATCTCCCAAGGTCTTTTGTTCCTCTTCCCATTGAAACTCAGCTCAGGGTGCTCAGGACCTTTTCCAGCTGAGTTTCAAGTGTCTTCATGGATACCTTTCAGAGCAGCCTGTTCCTGTATTTAGCCATTGTTTTTCTATTCAGTGAAAAATAAAAATAGAAATTCATAATATTTTATTAGATTTTCCATTGCTGCAGTATGTGACTCTTACCTCTCATTCTGTCTCTGTGCATCTGTTAGAAAAGTGTGGCTCCATTAAGTAGTTTTAGAAAGCAACAGGTGATCCCTCAAGTCTTTTCTTCACCAGGCTGAAGAAGGCCAGTTCTCTCAGGTTCTCCTCATGAATGCCAGGCCTATGACCGTTTGGGTTGCTCTCTGGTGGATTTACTTCAGCATGTCAGGGTATTTATTTGACTGAGGAATCCAAAACAGTGCTTCAGATGTGGTCTTACAAGTGCTGAGCCAAGAGTGAAAATCACTTTCCTTGACCTTAGGGCTAACACAGCTCAACACACAGAATATTGCCCCAAAGTCACACTGTTGGCTCGTGTTCAACTTGCTGTCTACCAAATCCCTTAGAACTTTTCCTAGAAAGCACCTGTCCTCCAGCAGGTACTCTCCATTCAGGAATAGTCCCATTCAGGACTTTCTGTTGAATTGTAGGAGCTTTCTCTTACCCACCACTTGTCCAGTCAAGGACCCTGAGTAGCAGCCCATCCCCAGGGAATTAGGCTGCAGCCCCCAGTGTGGTGTCATGTCTTACATTGCCTAGGACACATTGCCTAGATTCTATCCCATTTTCAGCTCATTATTCTGGATGCTAAACAGTATCAGGCCCTGTACCAACTCCTGTGGAATACCCCCTGTAACTGACCACCATCTGAGTGTTTTATTGCTGAACATGGCCCTCCTAGCTTGGCAGTCCAACTTGGCAAGCTCCTTGTAGTCCACTTACCCAAACTGTACCCAATTTGGCTATATGAGGATGATAAACAGCTCCTTAGGCAAATCCCTGTATTTCTGTTGTGAACCTAATCTTTCTCTCTGTTACTAGAAAATAAGTGGTTGTGCAGGAAGGATTATGTTTCCTGGTTTTTTATTGGTTGTTTTTTTTTTTTAATGCTTTAGTTAATTTTCAGGCTTGTTCATTGTGTGCTGCTGCTTTCGTTCCCCTAATCCATTTCTTAGAATGTTCTATTCCTCCTGAATCTCACTCAGTCAATAAACTGCCCATTAAGGGGGGGAAAGGCAGGAGGAAGTTTTCTGCTTTTTTCTGAACACAAAACTCCAAACCTCTTTGTCATCCAGACAGAAAGAAACACTTTTCAGGTGGTTCAGCCCTGAACCACATCTCCTCCTTTGTTGCTAAGGTGTTGAGTGAACACCAGACCCAGAAAAGCTGTGACATGTTCTTGCTCACTGTGCCCATTGTTACAATTATCCTTGTGGACTACACTTAATATTAGAAACTGCATTTGAAAGCTATTCTCCCCCATGATGGAAACTGTAAGTCAGACACTGTTAAGATCAGAAGCCAGCCAAAATAATTAGCACCTGTGCAGGGTGCATTTTTCCTCTTCTCATAGTTCCAAGTGGAAACCTTGTAAAATTGTTGACATTTTGACCCCTATTAAATATGATGCCTTCGAGAGGATCAAAACCAAAAAGCCCCACATAATTTAAACCAGCGGTCCCTGTTACCTTTCACTTTTTGCTGCTTTCTGTGGAAGAATAAAACACAGATAAGTATCATGATAAGGTCCAGATCTGATATAAATGCTTGACACTTGCATTAAAGAGACTTAAGCTGATTTACAAGAGCCAAGAATTAAGAAACAGATTTTTTTTTTTCTTCTAAAAAGGAAAAAAGCAAAGTGGGTGGATCTTTGCTGGAAAGTCCAAGATAAATTACTTTTGGAAGAGGTACTAGCTTTCAACAGGGCAAATAGCAAATTTCAGCAAACCTTGTCAGGTTTTATCCATAAGAGTAAGCTTTGTGTGACCCCTTTTTCCAAACATGCCTGCACACGGAGATCCAATTTCTAGACCTCCGGCACAGTAACTCTGTACATTCCGTATTATTCTGTGATTCCTCTTCAGGACAGCTCACCCAAAGTCTAGTTCCTCTGGCTTTTGTAGAGTTGTGACACTCACTCACAGTTCTGTGTTTTGAGTCACTGACATGAAGAATTCTATGTTCAGAAAGAATTAAGGGATACATGACAATCAGTCCAGGATGGATAATCAGATGAACTCCAGGTTTGACATGATTGATGAAATACTTTGTGTGATCACTGGATGTACAACCAGAGTAATTTCAAGTATGAGTACAGGAGATGTATTTGTTTTGTATGGGATGGAGGTTTTTACTCTGTCCTACCTGATGTCTGCACTGCCGGGTAACTTAGCTGCCCAGTTCATTCTTCACTCTTGGCTCCTTGATTATCCACAGGACACAGAAGTTAGTTGGTACCTCGTCTTTCTCAGGAACCAAACTATCTTTTGAAAAAAAAAATTAATACTATTTAGTGTAATTTGTTCATAGTTCACTTCAGGAAGTATTTCTGGAAGGTAGCATGGATAGGACTACACTCCATTTGGCACCTCTTTCTAATCTTAAATGTGGCATCAGAAGATTAGTATTCCACATGCCCTGATGACATTCTCTAGTGCACACAACCCTCTGTTCCGTGCTAAAAAACACTCCAGTCTAGAAAATTGTGACATGGCTCTCATAGTGTCATCCGCACTAAGAAATGCAAACAGAATAATTGTTATGTCTAAAAACTGAAGGAACATACACTAGACCTCAGAGACAAGTGCTGAGTGGGATTAATGTGGCCTGCTGGGTGTGCTCAGGAACGAGCCAGACCTTAAACAGTGCATGCACACCCACAGTTGTATACACACAACCAGAGGTTTGGTGCTCTGGGTGCTGGGGACCACTTCTTGGACTGCATATATTTTAAAATGTAGATTTAGCTACTTGTCCAGGCTAAGCTTCATAGGTCAAAGATGACCGCTTAAAATCTGCAAAATTCAGGGGTAATACTGGAAAATTTCCCTTGAAGTTTGGAAAAATGGCTCCAGGAGCTTATCTGGGAGCAAGTCAAAGGATAATTTGATCCTAGGTTATTAATATTTGGAGGAGAAAATAACGTTTCTTAATAGAGGGCTTGCCAATTTAGCAAAGATTGAGCAAGATCAAATGACTGAAAGTTCAAAGAGATGTTCAAACTAGAATAAGGAAAGCACCCTTCATCAGGGTAATTATGCATTGGAATAACTTTGCAAACTCTGTGGTAGACTATCCATTATTGTAAATTTCTCAATAAAGACTGATTTTTTTTCCAGAAGTTATGCTCTAGTAGACCTCAAACTGATTTTGAAAAATCCTATGACCTCTATGCAAGAGTGAAAAATTATCCTTTCTAACTTTATCACCTAAGTAAGTGTTTAATCAGGACTTTGTTTTCCTGTTGAAGCCACCTAAGCACCCAGGCAAATGAAACGACAGCTTATCTTGCATGAAAGAACTTAACGGCAATTTTAGCATTGAAGAGAGGAAAAATTCTTTTAAACTTTGTAGAAATTTTCCATATTCACACCCCTCCCCCACCCTATATCACTTTTCTTTTTAAATCTCACTTTTCAAAGTGCTTTATAATAAGATGTATACCTGGCCATCTTTTAGTTAGTGGCCACTTTGGCACCTTCACGGTGTCTTTCAGACATGTGCGGAGATGCACACAGAGTAGTGTTAGGTGATCCTTGTACATGGCAGTGCTGTGAGATGTCTTTAGGACAGATCTCCGTTTCATGTGGCCACTGCCATTGTGCTACAGCATACAAAGGCTGAAGCCTCCCTGGTCTCTCCCTTTGCAGGTCTGAAGATAGAATGTGTTATCTGAGTTTTAAAACAGTGCAGCAAAAGCTTTCCCAGTATTTTGAATTTTAAGAGATTTTAATGATGTGCCTCTTACAGGGTTTTTCCCTTCTTAGAAGCCATTTCCATAGTTTACCAAATGAGAACTCCCTGGAATATTTCCTTTTTACCTCTAAAATGTAATTTCTCCGTGCTATATACTCACAAGGGTGTGAGGAAACAGGAGTTTTTTAAATGCCATGTAAGGAGTGTCTTCACAGATGGTTTTTGTCTCCAACAACCCTTTGCACAGGTTTAGGAAATACAGGGTTTTGAGAAAGGTTACTGTATTTAATGCCTTCCTTGATGCCTAAGCAGGTACAGCAGCTGGAAATAACACCTAGTTTCCATTTTTTATTTTTCTAATATTTTTGTTATTTGCCAGCCATGTTGTTTTCCATGTTAGGAAAATCTTTTCAGCAATTCAGGCTGTTAAGTGTGTGAATTTATACTGCTTGGAATCCGTGTGAGAGAAGGCCAATTTCTTCAGGTCTAGAGGTGATTTTTCTTTGCTGAACTCTGAAAGGCCTGTGGAATTGTTAGTTCTCTTTACAAGGCTCTGGGAGACAAGAGGAGAGAGCATTACTTAGCAGGATGGTCTCTAGTAGCAGAGGTTTTGCTCCATACACGTGCTAAAAGTCTTGTGGCTTATGATTCCTCTCCTCCAGACCTTCTAGACTCTGGAATCAAGGAAATTCTTCTGCAACTTTGGGCTTTTAGGAAAGTTGGAGAAATTCCCCCAAAAGTGTAAGTCATTGAAGAGAAAACATGTTTATCTTCTTCCAAATTGCTCAGGAAGAATAGCATCTAAGCAGTGAAGAAACAGAAAACTGGGGCATTCTGAGCTACAGTGAGCAGCTCTATAATAAGAAGTTAGAACTGTGCTTGAGTAAAACATTCATCTTAATTCCGCCTAAGGAAAAGTAGCATACTTGGGAAAAGGAGAATAAAGAAAGTAAAAGTCCTCTATTTCATTAAATGGTCATCAGGAAGTGTAAACAAAATATTTGTTATGCTTCAGAAGGAACCAGCCTCCCAACACAACTAATGTGCAGAGTGACTGCACATTTCAAAATGCCCTCTGTGACAACTTAACTTTTAACTTGTGCAGGGAAAACAAGGGCTATTGCATTCTGTCACCATGCATGGAGGGATGCACACTTTGTTTCAAAACAGCTTCTCAGCCCTGTTCAGTTTTCTTAGAGGAAAGTTGAAATGTGGAATCATAATTTATTCTCAATGAACACATTGTGCGCCCCTGCAAGTTTTTATTTGTTTGGGTTTTTAGATTGTGAAAAGCTTTTTTGAGAAAAGAAGGCTGGTGCATGTAAGTTCATAGTTAAATAATGTATCAGGATGCTCCAGGAGTGTGCTAGAATGACAGTCCTTCAGTCATATCATGTTAAAAACTATAGACAAATATGGCTTTCTTACATTAATGATATGGCTAGTCAAATTATAAGCAACAGATAGTCTATAAACCAAGTGAAATAAATGCAGTGAATTTTATCCACACAAATATGTACATTTTAAAATGTGTGTAGTGGTTTGTTTTGGAATTATAGCTTTAATTTAATATTTTAATCCCTAATAGCCATATACTCGTGTTTTTCTGTTTGCACTTGGTACTGTGGGTGGAAAACAGAGGGTACAGTCAGTGGTGTGGAGCTGTGGCTCAGTGCAGTCCAAATGCAGTCCTTAACAAAACTGATAATTGGAGCCCTGATCAGCAAAGGCATAGTCACATTCCTAACATTACACACTGGGATTGTTTCCAGTGACTTCAGGTACTATAAATCAGAATTAAAAGAAGTTATGTAAGTATTTGCTGGAGTACTCAGCAGTCAGCACTAGCATTGAGCTTCTCCTGGGACAGCAGAGCTACAAGTCTCTTCCATAGCACCTAAAACTGAATTCACATTGTTGGTGCCAAATCTGTTTTGCAAAACATGGTAGATTACTGCCCTAAATGTCTGGGTCAGATATTTATTACAAAATCTGCATCATTTCAGGCTTGTTTAACATTATTTCTTACAGCACTCAGACTCAGTGGTTTGGTGTGTGGTCTCCAGTGTGCTGCTTAGCTATAGCAAAACCCCAGTCATTTTTTTAAAACTCGCTATTGCTTTATGATATATTTTGAAGCATGTGTTACTTGCCTGTTTTGGATATTATGATGATATCTACTTGTTATTTGTCTAGATGGTTCACTGTTGCAGGCCTAATTTCAAGAGGAATTTCTAAAAACCTGACAAGGATAGGCTCTCTAGACATGGTACTCACATAAGATGGCATTGCGTCAAAGGCTCACAAAAGCATTCTGTTCTACCCAAAAGGAACAGGCAAGATCAGACAGAAAATTATTTCTTAGGAGCTACATTTTCTTCCCCCACAGCACTGGGTATTTTTTTCAGGCACCTTTAAAAGGCCCATTGTAATAAATGGATTGAGTTTGAAAGCTTGTCCAGTTTCACTATAACTTCTCTAAGTGATTCTGTTCTGTCTTAAAATGTTGTTTATTACTTCCAGCTCTACTATATGTTCCTCTTGAGAATTTCAGGAAGAGCCCTAGTCTTTGTTTCCAAAGCTAGAGGTGGGCATACTTGGTAGCATTCCAAGGGAAATGGCTGATCTTTCTGCAGACTTTCAATTTACTGTTCAGAAAAATGAAATACACTAACAAAAACAAGCAAAAAAGAAGAACAAATTTGCTGACGGGCCTTAAAGGATCTCCATAAACCGTTGCTTAGTGAAAACGTTGGAAGAAAAAAAAGTTGGTTTAGATTGAATTAAGAAATGGGAAAAGGACAAAAAAATACAGGTGACACCCAAAGTTTGGTTAGACCCAAAATAGAAAATTTATTTTCCCTTTCAGATTTTGTGATAATTTTCAATAAGATTTTTAATTTGTATCAATTTTGAGATGAAAATTATTTTAGAGCAAGTTGGGGTTTAAAATATACCAAAAAATTTTTGCAGTGTTTTCCAATGGAAACATGTTAGTCCAAATATGTTAATTCAGGTTTATTGCCCTGTTTTGTTCAATTTATTCACCAAATTACTTTTTTTGTGCTTGGGGGTAGTTTTTTTGTTTTGTTTTTGTAGCTGGGTTTTTCTTGTGTCCTTAAATGACATTTTTGAGAAACTGCTTTGTTTGTTTGCTTTCTTGTTTGTTTGCCTGTTTGAGCAATTCAGAATCTGTCAAATTTGGGTAGTTCAAGCAAAATCTCATCAAGCAGCAGGAGAGAACTGCCATTCAAGTTATGACTAGACTAGGATGTTTTCCACAAATTTAGTAATAAAGCATTCTTCTTCTCCGAGATCTTTGAGATATTTACATCTCTGGATATGTCTGAACTATTTCCTCAGGACAAGGGAAATAGGGTGTTCTGTGGTTGATCATAATACTCACGAAATGTTTGGGTTGCCACTTTTCTCTTTTTGTTTCTTTGCTGCCAAGCTTTCCTTCTATTTTTCTCAGGTAGGTTAGGGCAGGAAGATACTGCATGTCTCGAAAGATCAGAAGTCCCACTGCCTGGGGCCAGATGTTAATAAAATATTCCTTTGATTTTTTTGTTTTTCCTCCGGTCTCTTCTTCCCCCAGCACAGCAGATGAGAGTTAGTCCCTTTTCCCCTTATGTTCAGCTGTATGTCATCTTGAATTTATTCTGAGATTTCAGTCTATTTGACTCTGAGGGAAGTGGATCCTGAGGCCCATATTTTCCTTTCCTTATTTCAGACACTTTGCCTGCAAACTAATTGTGTGGATTGAAGTTAGTTCATTTGTTATGGTTGCTTTTGGCAACACAACCATATAGAAGAGAACCTGAAGTTCACTGTTTGGAAAAAAGAGCAATTTTTCCTCTGTACGTAGTGTTTTAAAAATTCCCAAAACACATGCTTTTGCTTTGCTTTTGGACTAAATAACACTAAGTGAATAGTACTAAATTCTCATCTTAGTAGAAATATCTTATTCTCACTAATACTAATGAGTAAATATTTAAACTTGCTATAAATATTCTCCAGCAGTTATATTTTTATGGCAGCAGTAAATTAGAAGCCTAAATAAAAACTGTACAAAGGTGTTAAACCCAAGCCTGTATGTGAATTGAAACAGAAATCACATTGAAATGAGTTTTGACGGTGAAACATTAAAACTTTGTACATATTTTCAATAGCCATGATTGCATTATAATTTAATACATCCTTTCTCACATACATTCCAGTTTTTCCACTCCATCTGCCTTTTTTACTCTCAGCTGCTGCCATGATAGCCCCTCAGGACAGCATAATCTTGTTAGCTGCAATGCCATAATCTGCTGCTAACGTAAGAGTGGAAGTCAAGAAAAGTCAGAGGATACTGCACATATTAAAACATTTCCCTTTTTCCTCCTCAGCTTAGAGAAATTAAGAAAAAAATGGTTTATTGTCTATAAATTATAAAAACTATTCTATTACAGTTAACTGAATCTTACCATTATTCTTTATTTTTCTTGATAAAGACCCTTCTCGGTTGCATTTCACTGCAAAGCTGACAGTTCTTGCCAGCTGGAAAAAATCCTTTGCCAGAGAGGAGATCTCTCACCCAGTTTATTGCTGCAGCACAAGGAACCTGCTTCACACTGATGCAGAAGTTCAGACAATGCATGATGGCTCTCTTAGAAGCTCATGCACACACACCACATGCTCCATATAGGCTTTCCTTATGCTGGAGAGAAGACAAACACACTGGCATAAATGAACTGTAGTGTGTTGTGACAATACATCCCTTTCCAATCCAACAGCTGGAAGCAGAAAGGTTGACTGAAGATAAAAGGGGATCTCTCCAGTACGGGTTCCAGCATTCTTGGGAACCAGATGGATTGAAATGGAAAACACAACCAAAATAGGCCACAAAATTCACTGCCAGGAGAGGTTTTCTTTTTATTCATAGTAGTGCCAGATTTTACTAGAAAGAAGCTTGCCATGTTGTAGAAACTAAATATAGGAAGGAACTGGAACCACCTGTGTCCTCTCCCAACCAGTGCAGCACTTTTCCAGGTACATTTTCTAATCCTGGTGTAGTCTGATTTGGAAAGATTTGTGAAATAAAATATTTTATCTGCCATTTTTAGTTTATTTCGCCACAGCAGTTTTAGGAGAATTTTTCTTAAGCATTCAGACTACATTTCCTTTCTTTTTCTCATTACTTTTAGTTTTATCAGCTTGGAGTCCCTGAGGCAGCTTTTCCCAGTGCCTGCTTTTTGTCATTTTATATTCTTCCGTGTAGCTGCTATGGTTCTCTACAGTTGCCGTGATATTTTTTTGTAAGACCTCTTGTTAAATGTCATTTGCAGATGTCATTACTGTTCTGTTTACTTCCTCCCTCCACTAATGAAGATGTGAAACAACACAGAACTCATCATTGCTCTTACTAGGTGATTTCTGTCAGCCTGCAAGGCTGCTGTTTTTCGTTGTGGTCCTTCAGTCTGCATTCATTCCCCATGACAGCACTCTTATCTAAGCCTTTCTGAATTCATTTTTCAAGCAGAAAAGACACTTTTAAGATACTGTAGGAAAGGTTTTGCTGATGTTTCAATCCAGCTTCATTGCTTCTGCTGTTTTCCCTTGTACACTAGGAATTTTGTCCAGACAAAATGCAGCTGAGGAATGACAGTGCAGGCTGAGGTACCTTTTTTCCCACCTACAGTTTCCAATCTGAGGATCCTGTTCTGTGAATACTTGGTGCCTTCATGGCAGGCCCTCTCAAGGTCCAGGTTGTAACCAGCATTGATAACCTGTTCCTCAGAGAAGTTTCAAGGATTGCTATCAGATGTGTCAGATAACTTCATGTCCTTTTTTAGCTGCAGTATCAGCACATGGGCAGGGTGGGCCTTGGCTAGCACATGACATCATGGGTTCTCTTTGTCTCTGCCCCATGTTTCCCTTCAGGGGTGATCCTGCTGCTTCTCGATAAGTTGCGGAAGATGAAGTGGGAGCAGATGTGGAGACTCACGGCGGAGCGGGAGCTAATGAGCATGCTGTCCACTTCGCTGGCTGACCAGGTGAGTAGGACATTGCAGGGCTGTGGGACAACCACTGAGCCCTGGGTTTAGGAAGGAAAGAAATGGAAGGAGAGTGAGATGTGAGAAAAGGCAAGGGAAAGTTTTTGTGCCTGTAGTCACCATCTGTTGAATCATTCTGAGGAAAATGTGGAAGAGAATGGAGATTTAGTTACAAGGTTCCTCATACTACGCTGACATTTTTATCTCCTCTGCTCTGATGATTCATAAGAGAGACAAAAGGAGTTTTCAAGCTTTCATTTTCTGTCCTCCCTTCTTTAGCATAGAACTCTCCAGACATCAAAAGTCCAAATAAACTGTGTCTTTTCCCACTGGTTATTGTCTAATCAGACTTTAGTTTTAAGAGTCTCCTGACATTTCTTTACTGTTCCTGGCAGATGAGTCCCAGATGTCTTTTAATGTACTCCTTGCCACAACAGCCCTATAAAGACAAAAGTGCTGCTGTCTCCCTGCCACAGATAGGAAACTGAGGCCAGGAGAAGAAATAGTGTGCCTAAACATAGAAATACAGTTTTTCCATTTGTACTTCTTTCCAGCTCTCAGTTTGAACCCAGAAATCCTGTTAATGTAATACTAGACCTGAACCAATAATTGTTGCTCAACAGCTTGCAAACATTAGCTCCATATAGCATCATATTTACATATTTGTTCTCCTGAGCTACATCTGGCTCCTGACCAGTCACCACAAAGGAAGCACACTCCTTACTGTGCACATGGAGATGTGCACTTCATACAATGTCTTTGCAGGGTAATCCAAAAGCTCTTAAGATTCATTAAAATTATTTTTGCAACTTCACTGTTTTCAGCCAGGTTCTGAGTCGCTGTCTAATACCTGCAATGAGGCAGAATTTTGCAGAGCAGAAAAAGGCTTGTGTCTACCTTACCCTCAGATTGTTCTTGTAACTTACCTCTCTAACAGAATGACTGCTTAGGGGAAAAACACTTTCTGTCCCTCACGGTGTAGGCTGCTCTGCAGATGTGTCCTACATGCCTTCTCCATAAAGTACCTGGAGTACTTGTTGCAACAATGATGTGCTAGCTAAAGTCACATCTAATAATTCACCTGGAAGCAGTGTAGCTGCCAGATTTGCTTTCCTTCCCTTTATTAAAAAGTGGAGCTGTACTTAGTACCAGCAGGCACTGTGTCGTTTACTGCCTGTTACTCTCTCTGGTGACTAGAACAGGAACCACACTTCATGCCAGCAGTAAAGATGAATGAGAACTTTGCTGGAGTCCGTTAGCTCTGTGCGTCAGGAGAGCTTGTTCCTCTTGTCTGGATCTATATATCACCCCTTAGATTAATAGCACCCTCCACGGAAACAGAATTATGGAGAAAGGTTTACGGACCTCACCTTTCATCGCCATTGGAATTTCTGCCTGTGAGGGGGAGAAGGACAGTCAGCTGAGGGAGGAGTTCAGATCAACAACAACAACATACCCAGATGTTTCTCTGTTTTTTTTCCTGCTAGGATATCTTCAATGCAGTCATCAAACAAAATCCCTTCCTTGTCTACCAGCTCCCATGTTTCTGGAATGTACAGCTTTCTGATCACACCCGTTCTGAGCAGTGCTACAGAGATGTGTCTGACCTGAAGGTATGTTGCACAGGAGGTTGGATGGGTGGTCCTTTGGGACAGAGAATGAAGAACTGCTGTCAGAAAAAGATGAACTGCCTTAAGTGAGGAGGGAGTAACATATAGCATTTGTAAAGACACACAGGGAAAGGAAATGTGACTTTGGCTTTGTCCATTTTGACTACTACTAGAAAATTCAAATACAGATGCTGCTTTGAGGTTTGGCAAGGTGTTAAAGAAGTGCTTTGCCTTCTTACATTCTGCACCTGTCACCTGTGCCAGTGCAGGTTACTACTGAATTCTTACTGCTCTCCCAGGTCTTAGCTCTTCCTAGTCAAAGAATACAAACTTTTCCTTTTTGTACTGGACAAGTTTGAAATTCTTTACTGAACATCATTTAATAGAGAAATTCACAAACAGGATTGGACAGATCTAGCTAGAAATGAATTAGCAGAAATGTAAAGACCTTTGCTCACTTCATATTTAGCCTGTGCATACACTTAACCCAGTCATGTTGCCACTCATTTTTCCAGGTTTTGTCCTGAAAAAAAAAAAAAGCTGAGTAAATACCTGTTAATTTAATGAAATGAAGCTATCGTGTCAGTTTAATAGCACATTTTTCACTATTAACAAGTAGAATATAAAAGCAGGATGAATTTTAATAGATATGGGGAAATGAACATCAATTGTGCTGTGGCCATTTTGAATCACCAGACTCAAAGACTCAAATGTAGCATGCAGAGAGTTCAGAACTGAAGCTTGATTGAGCTTTGTCCAGGTGTAGAGTGCAGCAGCAGATCCTATCAGAGTGGACTAGTGGCATCAGAACATAGTAAATATTAGATAGTTTTTGGTGACTGATTTTAAAATTTAGTCAAGGTTTGTATGTTTGGATTTATGTTTTGAGAATGTAAATGAGGTTTAAAAAAAAAAAAAAAAGAAAGGCACAAAACTATGGAAAAGGTTGCAAGGGCACTCTGGAGACCATCCAAACCACACTTAATGCAGGACCAACATAGACCCGGTTCTCAGCGCCTTGTACAGATGAGTGTCGAATCTCCGAACACTGAGATTTCACATGCAGCCTGCCCCCATGTTCCAGAGTTTGGCCACCATCTTTGTACAACATATATCCTAAATATAACCAAGTTTTCCTTTGTAGCAATTTGTAGAGTAACAGCAGGAGTGTTCAATATGAACACCAGATACTGGATGAATATAGAAAATCAATCACTCTCAACACATTGATTGTAAAAGCTGTGCTTCCAAGAGACAGAAACTCTTCTACATGGGTTAACTGACCTGTCAAAACTGGCCATCATTGATTGAATTTCATATATGAACTATTCAAAACAGACTATTCAGGTCTGAATATCCATTGAGGACAGCTTTTAAAGTTAAATCACTATTCTGTCAGTACACTAATCACTGAATGGTTTATAATACCTGTTTGTATAGCAGGATCAACACCGAAACTTTTAGAGCATCATAGTTTTATGCCTTGTAACAAAGTGCTGGTAGAGATTTTAGCACTGCATTCACGTGGAGAATCATGTATGACAGCGATTGCAGGGCCTGAAACAAAAAGAAAGATGTGTAACAGGGAAAATGTTTCCTAAAAGATTAACTTCAGAAAAATATACCTCCTACCTGTGACATATCACAGCATTTTGCTGTGAATTAGAGGCTGAGATTAGTTTATATAACTGAGACCCAGCACAAGGTGAAGACACTGCCATTTACATGAGGAAAAGATACTGAAGCTGATAATAAGGATCAGGGGTTTGGTTTCATTGCCTAAATACAGTTTGAGTCACCACAGGGGCTCTGCAGTATCCATATAGGAGTGGCAGATAAAACACAGACCTACAGAAGAAGATATCCTCTTGGCAAGGCAGCTGATGGGCAGGCAGGATAACTGTAAGGTGCTTTCAATGTTGCTGTACATCTGGATTTACATAGCTAAAGTGTCATCTTTGTGAGTGGGTTTGGAGGCTGGTGGAGCTCACCTCAGAGCAGATGTCTGATTTTCTGAGTCCAGTAACTGTATTAATTAATTTGCTTCAGGTGTGGGACATCTAACTCATATATAACATCTACAAGTAACCATTTGACAGAAGTATTTTAAAAACAAATAAAATCCTTTCTCTCTTGTCGATGAACAAATTTATCTTTACAACTGTAATTCAGGCTTGGTTGTTTATTGCTGTATATTGTGTGACACTGTCAGTTCCATTACAGCATAGGCAGTGAAGTCTAAGGTGTGTAATATTCTCCACTGATCTTCTGGTCTGAGGTATTTTAACTCAGCAAGGGGTGCAGATATGTAAGCAGTTTCTTCAGCTAAACTGGACTTACTCACACTACTAAAATTATCCTCTACCTACTAAATCAGGGCTGAAATTCTTTGCCTTGAAAGAGAGGTCAGAGCCTTATCTAATTCACATAAAACCCCATGGTTTCAGTATCTTTTCCCATATTGAGTAGTTAAAGACCTGGCCCTCAGGCAGCACTGTTTAAAATTCTTCATACAATTAAAAAAAAAAAAAAAAAGGCATAGACCAATTAAAGTTGTAAATTTGCATTATGAAAATTAGTTCTGTGAATAAACCAGCTAGTTATATATATGAGTCTCACAAAAAATTAACAGGTGTCATTACCCCAAGTTAAAAATTTCACTCTTAAACTCACCCAAGTTAGTCATTTCCATGGCATTTAATATAAATGGTACAACACAAAAGATTTGGTACATTCTGTATTTCATAGTAAGACTGGAATGAGAAACAAGATAAAACAAACCTCCAGGGTAAGAGAGAAAGAAAGATTTTGAAGTTTGCACTGGGGGATAAAGAAGGATAGCATACGAAGGAAGTGAATGGAGAGATTTAAATTCAAAGGTAAAGTTGACCCAGTCGAGTGTTCGTCACCCAAATCAGAGTGCATTCCTCCTGTCAGACTGAATAGGTGCTGATTTAATTCCATCTGGCCTCAAAGTCCATCGGAGTTGAGGATTTTTCATCTTTTATGCACAGCATTTTGTCAAGTAAACTTGGACCCCCAGGGCTGGCAGCTATTCAGGGATCTCTGTGTGTGTGTTGCAGACACTTGTTTGCTGCTTTGTTCACATTTACGCAAGGCTTAGGGAGCAGCTGAATTTTTCATATTGCTTGAAGAGGGTTCTAATCACTTTTTTCTGGTTTTAGGCCTTGTTAGGTTGCATCTCTATCCATTTCATTGGTTGGGGTTCTTTTGTGGGGGGTTTTTTTTTTTTTGGTGGGGGATCAGTCTGACTCTGAGGTTCATTTATGCATTGCTTTTGCTGGGTTAGTCCCAGCTTTTTCTTGCTTCTTGGTTAGTAGTTTATTCCTGACTGTACAGGAATAAACTATACAGTCCTGCTATATGTATCCTGCTATACAAGGAATTCTCAGTTATTGTGATTTGGCACAAACCTAATGGCAGGAAAAGTACTGCGAAAGAACGTAATGAATTTTGATATCTCTGACAATGAATCATGACCTCATTGAGTGAGTCAGTCATAAAGTCTGGTTGTCAAGGTTACAGATGCTATTTACATACAGACAATCTGATAATTCATAGTCACAAAAATCAGATGTTGGAGGCTTCAATGGGCATGTATCAAATTATTAGAATATACACACACTCCAACATGGAAAAATGCTTTACAACCCACTGATGGCTTTTCAAACTGGTTTTGAATACAGCTGATGCTAAATCAGCAGATAGATAAATAATAGACCTCATAAATTCCTCATTGGAAGCTTGTGTTCTGCAATTCACTGTGTCCACCCTGGGAATGTCCTCCACACTGGGATGACTTTGTGATACTGCTTACAGAAGTTTAAACAGATTCTTTTCCATAATTGTAATCCATCATTTCAGCTCATCCTCAGACATGACCCATTTCACGTCTTTGTGTTCCAGTCCCTGAGCCACACCATGCTGTCCAAGCACTTCCACTCTGATCTGCAACACTTCTGCAGCCTTGCACCTTGTAATGCCAATGGAGGAAGAGCTGCAACAAGTGGAATGAGGGCTCGAGAGGGTTAAACAGTACCCCTCCTCTGAGTGAGCACTGGAGTCAGTCAGGTGCTTCTGTCCTGCCAAACAGGAAGCACCATGTGTTTGTAGTGGTGTTTTTGCAGGCAGGAGGCCTCTCATAAACACTGGCACAGGAGTTGAAAGAAAAGAAGTTGAAGAATCCTTTAGAGGACAAATAAAGACCTTTGGAAGGTACAACACAGGGACAGGCTGTCAGCTTAGTGCTGTACAGCAGGGGAGTAAAATAATCCCTGGAACCATGGACAACAAACTAGGCAGGGCAGGAATTTGAGTTCCACATCCAAAAGGCACTGCTTGGACCTTAGGGTTGCTGGCTACTCCAGCCTGAGTCTCTTCCACTTATGTGGTTTAGTAATATCACATTAAAATCTCTGTGATGACATTTTTATGAAATATACAAACCTTTCTGAGGAAGTTAGTTATTTTATTAAACCATTCATTTCTGATAAAACACAGTTTAAATATAAAGTTTCCAGACATCTCTAATCATGGCATAAGTTACACATGTGGAGCATATTTGCAGTGTGATTTGGGGCATATTTAAACTCCTAAAAAAGCCAATTGAGATGGCATTAAAGTGACATACATAGGTGGCTTTACTGTGCAGATTTGCCAAATGTTTAACTCCTACTGATTTCAGTGGGAAGTGTCTGGTTGCCTAAGAAAGAAGTCTAGCTTTGTAGCAGGAAAGTTTCCTGTTTAAAAAATACCACTTGCTTTCCTAAATTGTGAAGTGCTCATGGGCTTAATAAAGGATATCTGTTCAGTGCCTTGTGAAATTAAACTTCTTTAAGCTTAAATTTAAGCTTAAGTTTATTCTTACTTCTTGCCCTTCTGCCTGGAAAGCAAGTATATACTTACACAGGATATCCTGTGCTCTCTGATTCTGGGAGGGCTGAAGCAGAGTGAGAAATTATTAAGATGTGGTGTATTTGGGTTAAAAAATGGAAGAGATTGTGGTTAAGGAAACATTTGGCTAAATACTTCTTTTTGAGAGAGAAAATGCTTCAGGGAAAAAAAATGGTTGAAGGTACCTATAGAAACAGTGTTGTATTCAAGCATTTTGTTTAGTGGTTTGAACATCACATTTGAAATTCCTAATCTCCCCAGAGATTAAATGCAGGTGATAATGTAAGGAGGTTTGCTAGGATTTTTGTTTTCAGTGTATTTCCATCCAGAGAACTGTTCTTAGAGCCTTCCTAAACGCCCCCAGCATATAACATCCTCTCTTCCCTCCCATCTCAGATCCCACTGCTAGTCTGTGAGGCTCCCACTGTGTCATCATTTGAGTGTCTTGGGTCAGAACCTGGGGAATAAATGGGAACTATGGGTGCAGTTAGCCTGTTTTAGGCCACGAGTGTATGGAAGTGTTCCAGGAGGCTGGCTGTGTGTAATCAGGGGGTGGTAATGGTTGCTGATTAACTAGGATGGTATTAGCAGAAATGTAGATAGTGCCAAATTGCTTAATGACAACTAACCAAGTGTTAAATAGATGTGGAATTTTAAGTTCTGATCTTTCAGTGCTGAAATTGCTAAATGAAGATTAAGGAAGTGTGTTTTCTCATAGTTCTCAGGAGGCTGTGATCGAGAGTAGGAAGGATCTGTAGGTTGACCTGAAGGCTAGCATTGTTCCTGAGGTGTCTACCCAGATAATGGCACTGGAATTTTATATTTCTAGCTGCAGTTTCCTCTGTAAGCCAGCAGAACTTTGGAATTGCTTAGAAACTAGAAGAAGAAATAAACACAGTATTATGGTGCTATTCAGCCCTGGAACAGGGATGTTGGAGTAATGAGATTTTTGGTTTCTAGATTCACTTTCTCTTTTTAATGTGGAGATAATAGTCTTCAAAAGAAGTGGGGTTTTTTTCTTCTGATTTCCCTGTAGTCTCTTGCCAACTAATCTTTCTTACTTCTCCAATCAATTTACTGTTGTGCACAACAAAGTCTCTAATGCAGTGGCCGTAGCTTTAGTTGTGCAGTCTTTATCATGTACCTCACTGATGCCCATGACAGTCTATACAAGAGTGTCTTGGCCTACACAAATTCTGCAGTAGCTGATGGTGCAATAGACCATATCAGCCAAAACTGAATGTGAGTTTGTGGGCTGACATAAAAAAGGATATGGTCTTTGGATGTAATATTATATATCAATGGTTAAGAGTCTTGTTGCTTTTTGTATCTTGCTGTTCTTTTTTATGCTTTTGTATATCACATAATATTTATCTAATTGTGTTACATTTGAAAAGCAGCCTGCTTTTTTTGCTAGACCTGTTTTGTGGTTTTTCTACCTCAGATCATCCAGATGGTTGCATAGTTCCTTGATGTTCTTTGGCACATATTTGTTGCATGTGCTGTCCTTCTTGATTAAAAAATCAGCTTTTTTGGATAGTCATCAGCTCCATTCAGCTTTGTGCAGTTCATTTCAGGTTCCTGATATCAGGGTACATGCAACATCCTGACATGTTTCAAATCTGATCAGATCTGAACCACCAGCTAAGCTCTTGACACTTAACAGCTTCTACACCCACAACAGATCCTGAAGTGCAGCAGCAAAGAGCCTCTGCACTGACAACTGCAGTTGTCTGGGTTTGAAATCATCTCCCACACAACTGGGTAGAGACATCACAAATGCCTGGATGTGATGTGACACTGTGTGTTGATGGGAATTTTCATGCAGTACCGAGGAGCCTGTCCTGTGAGAGTTTCTGAGGTTATCATCATTAGCCGTGTCTGTGTTCATGGTTCCAGGTCTCTGGGTGTTCAGAGTGTTTAACAGTATGAGGATGCTTGTGAAGATGAGGATGCTTGTGAGTATCCAAAGGGAAACCCATCAAGTGTAGGAGCAGTATGGAAAGCACACAAAATGTTTTTTGGAACAAGTATTTTTGTCCCATTTGCCAGCTTCACAGCTTTCTTTCATCCAGTCTTAAATAAGTACAAGCTACCAGCAGACAGTTTCCATTCTATGCCTGCTTGTAAAAATGCATGCAGGTACCCTGTAAAACTGTTAAATAACCCTTTAGGTTTCTTCATCCCTGTGCTCCTGTTACATGTGCCCGTTTCCCTGAGGTAGGATTCAATTGCTGAGATTCGTTTCAAGCATTAATGCCTTTTGCTGCAGTTAAATGCAATGGAGGAAATACATAAAGTTCATTTCAAAGAAAGAAGATTTTGAAGATCTGTTTTTCAGTGGAGAAAATCTGTTATCTTAAGCTTCTGCTCTTACCTATCCAAAGCACTTTTCATTTATGTGGTGGTCTGTATTTTCACCACATGATGCAGCAACATGTTACTCCATGGTTATGCCACACTTCTGAACATCTGGACAAACCAGCAAAAGAATGTAGCATTACCTGGGACAAGTATCTACACCAAGTAATTTGGTACAAATAATTTCCCAAATTTATGCAGTGTGTAGATGCATCATAATCTTTATTTAAGGTGTTCCTATAACTGGAAAAAGTAATTTGCCAATATCTGCAATTATCTTCTTTCCCTACAGGTTTTTTTTTTAAGTGATTGTATGGTTTTCTGACATCCTAGTAGGCTTAGCAATGAAATCCCAGGAATGGATAAAGTTTTTCTTATCAGGAGATATTTCATGAGTTTTAGGTAGGTAGAATAGAATGCCATAGCTTTTATGGCAGTATAAATACTCAGTGGAGCGATGGTGTTGTTTGCTGTAGTCCAGGTAGGATTCAGGTTGCATCCCGCTCTTTCCTCATCCAGTCCACTCACTGGGCAACAAATGCCGTGGTTTCAGAGAATTCCCTGTTCCTGTGGAGGGAGCTGTGTTGCTGACACCAAGGGAACTACGTTCACCTTCTCCAGGCTGCTCCTGCTGTATGTGCTGTGTTTCAGCTGGTTGTGTTCCCTCCCTGAGCTGTGATGTTCAGAGCAAAGCTGACCATGGTGCTGCAGCTGTCTGCTCTGTGTGACTGACACGGTGTCTTCACACAATTAACATAATGGATTCAGAGAACTTCCAGAACTTGGAGCTTGGAAACATTCCCAAGGGAGACTCTTATGTTCAACCTCTTTAGAAGTCACAGGAATAAAACTGAATACAAAGTATTTGGTGATTTTTTTCTTATGTCTAAAATATAGCCTCTATGAAATGAAATCATTCCTGCAAGCCACTATCGACTCCCTCTTGGTTTTTCCTTAGGCCTCCATTCCCATTCTCACTGGCAGCAGTGCAAAGTTGCATCAGTTCAAATGAGGATCAGGCCCTTTATGCCAGCATTACAGTTTAAGTCTAGGCCACTGTGAAAGTCATGTCCCATTAGCAGAGAATAAATATCTTCTAGAAATTGGAACTCAGAGGGTGAGAACATGTACTGCATCACTGTGTTGTGTTAATGCAACAGAGATCAGTCTTGTTTAAAGGAAGCAATGGCAAAAAGGAAGTTAGATTAAATTCAGTCGTTTTGGAAATATATAAATGGGTATAGGAATTAATTTCAAGCTGCTTCTTCTCAATACCTAACCAGGAAGGAGGCTGCCTGGCCTGAAACAGGGAATCAATTTCATATAGCAGAAACAGTCATGTGGAAATCTGAGATTAATGTTTAATACCTACATTGCTATGTCCCTTGTTCTTCCATCTTCTTCAGCAGAGTCCATAAACTATCAGCTCCATGATTAGAATTGTGGAAGCACTTACGAGCTGCTGCTGCTGCTCAACACAGAGTAGCACTCTCACTCAAATGTGCAGGTGATACCATGGAAGAGTTTCCAAGCACTCAACGTGTGCAGTTACTTGTGGAAGACATAACAAAGCCTTCCCTATAAAAAGACAGAAGGAAGTCTGGGTAGTTTTCTTCTATTTTTAAGAGGGCAGCACACTGAACACACATTAAAAAAAGCAGATAAAGCAAATCTGTATTCTAACAGCAGGATGTCTTTTCTCTTTTTCCCTCTGAGGTGATTCACTGGAACTCACCGAAGAAGCTGCGAGTGAAAAACAAACATGTGGAGTTTTTCCGCAACCTCTACCTGACATTCCTGGAATATGATGGGAATTTGCTGAGACGGGAACTCTTTGGCTGCCCCAGTGAAGCAGATGTTAACAGTGAAAATGTAAGTGGGATGTCTAAGACTTGATGATACAAAGAGTGGTTCATACAAGGCACAGAATTTCTCAAGACTTGGAGTTGGTTGTGGGGGTAGTGCAGGGCAGTGGAAATCAGGAGAATTAAAGGCAATGCTCAAATTCCCAAAGTGGTGCTGTGCAAATCATTTAATCTCTCTGTGCCTCAGTTCCTCACCTGTAAAACCATTGTATTAATCTTTACCCTGGGTTTTTCTGCTTTTTTTAATCTACTTTGACCTTTTAAAATCCCCAACAAAGGTAACATCACAAGCTGAAAATGAGGATTTGGGCTCTTATTCCATTAGGTAATTTTGTAAATCTCACCCTTAAACCTTGTCCTGGTTTCAGCTGGGATAGAGTTAATTTTTTTACTTAGTAGCCAGGGCTGTGTTTTGCATTCAGTATGACAGACCTATAACTTTCCAGGAGGTCTTGTTTCTTGCTGTGTATGTGTTCAATATACAGTAATGTCAGTTTTGTGTAGTAGATACCAATGCACAACTAATGAAGAAGAAAGGAAAATACCAAGACTGCTGGATTTAGGTCTGTGAATTTTTGCTATGCTGCAGACTACAGAATGAGCAAATGCTTCAAGGTACACATAGGCTGTGATACTGCAGGTTTTTTCTGTATATCCCTTAACCAGTCAAAGCAGTGTATCTGCATAAAATTTGCAATCAGAACCTTTCAGACTAAGCAAATCTTTTGAAAATTATTGAAATCAAGGATGTTTACCCACAGATGTACGTGTATGTGTACGCTTGTGCATTAGTACATGTAATTCCAAAGAAAAAAGCCTGTTAACTGAAATGTTTATATCCAGATGTACATGAACTCCTTGTGTGTAGTGTTTTCTCTGGAGATCTGTAGACCAAGTACCAATTTTGCCTAAAGGACAGAAAGGAATCTGTAACATTTTATTCAGGAAAAAATGTTTCTAAAATATGCAACATTGTCTGTATAAAAATCAATTAAGTAACACCGGTATCGTGTACACATTAGCAATTAAGAGGTAATTGACAATCAATATCATCATTGAGGCTGGTAGTGTTTGCATTTAGCCTGTAATAAAATGACCGCAAGAGATACCATTCCCATACGTTTAGATCTAGCACTAAGAGATTGGATAGATATATTTTAACCCAAGGCACAGCTTCCCACTTTATTTTACCATCTCATTGTTTTCTGAAAGGAGTGGGGCTTAACTGGGAGAGACAAGGAAGTGAGGGAAAGCAAGAGAGAGAATGAGTGAGAGGGAAGGCAAGTGCACCACCAAAGCAAAAGCACATGGAGGAAGAAAATCCTCTGCAAGAGGCTTTTAGACAATCAAGTGAACTCAGTGTGATAAAAGACCACTAAGAGCCTCACCCTTGGAGACAACAAGATACAACAGAGTAGATGGTAGAATAGGAAGAGAAAATGTGTATGAGAAATTAAAAGAAAGACAACAATACACACCTTTATCACACTTTGAGAATGCAGGTTAAATTTATACTGAATTCAAAATATGTTGTGTGTTCAAAGAGCATGAATGCAGTCACAGACTTCTTGCTGTATTTTTTCTAGAGCTCCATAAATCCTTAATAAACAGATTTATTCAGACAACAAGTTCCTTGGGAGCATTGCTGAGCAAATGCAAGTCCTTGCTGTAAATTGCAGTCCCTGAACTTGTATCTGGTTGACAGACACTGAAAATTACTAACTGGTCAAGCCTGTTTCATATTCTAGAATGCAATAAGGTATATGGTATGGCTTGTGTCTGAATAAGAAATGTATCTCATTCCTCCATTTCTGAATTATATATATATATATATATATATATATTAAAAAAACCCCCCAACAAACAAAACAAAAAGGCACTGGAAAAGAATGAGCTAGACATACAAAAAATATGTGATTCCTAATTTGCCAAGAGATACCAAAAGATTAACAGCCTTCCATTGAAACAATCAGATGCAGAAAAAAATCCAACTTCAGAGTAGTCACTTAGGAGAAGACATTTGTATTAGTTGCCCTTGACATAAACTCCCCACTAAACTTGATTATGTCCTTTTATTGTAGAATATAGCAAGCAAGCTTCAGCTTTAGAAGTTATGAGACCCTAAGAACAGGATTATCTTGAAAACCACTCTTGCTCTATCTGCTGTAGCATATACAGTGTCACAGGTGTCCTTTAAAGTACAGCACATTCCCGTGATCTGTTGCAGGATTACCTTCAGAAGCAGAATGTCTTGTAAGGTGAAGAGGAAACCACTGTCATTCCTCCTCGTACAAGAATTAGGGGTCATGAAGTGGAAAATAGCAAGTAGATTCAAAACAAAGACATTTCACTCACAATGATGAAGCTTTGAGCAGGAGGTAATGTTTCTAAAGTATACATTTCCTCAAAAATTACTCTTCTTGGAAAGGAAATCAATTAGAAGCTTTTAAGCTTTGGTGCTGAAAGTCCTTAAACCACAAGTTGAGGTCTAGGTTAGAGTTTTGAGAAATCCTCACTGTATGCTTGCCCTGCTTTTGCATTCCCCTAGGCAGCCAGCTCACAACTAGAGAAGGGATGCTGGCCCAGGTGAGCCTTCAGTCTGACAAGATAGGCTGCCATTAGGGTTCATAAGCATGCATGTTACATAAAAGGCTATAAAATCTAATAAGTCAATTAAGTATGAGGTAGGAATTGCTGTTTGAATTATCTTTTCTTTCCCTATTATTTTTCCTTTTTTTTCCTGAATTCAAACTCCCCAAAACACAACAGGGCTTTCTTATGTTAGGCAGTGTATGTGGGTAAAAGGTGCTCCTTCAGCTGCCTCTGAAGTGCTTGTCTGCACTGTGGAGGAGTGGAAAAAATGTCAGAACAGTTCTGCTCTTTATAATTGGAGAGAATTAGTTGAGCACTAAATGTACTGAGTCCTGCTGTGGAAGAAGCAGTAGCTTGGTGTGTTTCTCACTCACAGTCTGGCTGTATCAGGAGATACCCTTAAGGTCTTGTTCCAATATACCAGCCACTGCTTTTCTACAGCCTAATATTTGTAGTGATGTTTTATTTACAATTCAACCTGTAATTAAGTCATTCCATTTGTAATGCAAATGTCTGTAGAACAGGAAGAGGAAGTATGGCAGTTGGGCTGATTGTTTCTTTACTGTTGAGCTGATTCTCTTTCTCCAAGGCCCCTTTACACTTCTCATCAGTACAGAGATGGCCTTAAAATGAATGTAAATTATGTATCTTCCCTTTTTAAGGACTCTTAACAGTGCCAGAGAGATGTAAAGGGGCATTAGTTTAAAAGGTAATTGGACCTCACTTTAGTCTCTCTCACCCTTTCTCTGTGTATGCATGTGAATGCATGTATGCTTAAATATATATTATGTCTATATGCATGTGGAAGTACCAGTACTTTTCTTTTTCCAGTGTTTGCTATGAAAGTATAATACCACAGAGTGAATTTTAAGAGCTCTGAGGGACATCTTCAGATAATGTACTGCATAGTCCTGATCTAATCAGATGCTGATCTTCAGTTTCACCAAACAGGAGTGTTACTACATTCCAAAGCATTGCAAATAGGAATGTGTGGAACAGGTAGGGCTCAGAAACTGAAATACTAGAGGTGAAAAAAACACAGACTTGGATAATTTTTCTGTTTATGTAAAAATGTATATATGTGTGTACATGGATGCTTCATCCCTTCCTAAAAATATTCAAGACCCTCTGTGTGGCAGGAACAAGCTGGGAGTAGGAGCCTGCCATGAGCTAAGAGTACCCTACGTCCCCCTTGTTCAATACATGCTGGAGTGAGGTCACAGGAAGCAGGTTCTTCTCTGCAAGTTAGTATTGCAATCATCCCTTTGTCTTCTGAGCAGATTCTGGGTGGAAAATTCAGATTATGAAACAAATCCTCCTGTAAACACAGTTACTGACTTGAGTGGGCCTTGGAGCATGTCCTTAGTCACTCCATCCTACTTATTCCATGTATTTCCCCTTTCCCACACCTTCTTTCTTATTTTGATGTAATGCAAAAGATTTTTGGGAAATCCAAAAAGGCAAAGCTTATTATAATCTTAAGTTTAAGCATTTTCTATTGGCTTTTAATGCTTATATCCAGCATTTTATTCTAAAGCCTAAAATACTTAAGCAAGATCTTCCAGCCAATCTCTATAGTTACTCTATGAGGTAGTTATTGTAAGCCTGGTTTTAGACCAAGGCACCCACTCAACCTTTCAGCATTCTTACAGAACTTTTTTCCTGCAGACAGCTTCTCACCAGGTACTTCTGCCAAAGCATTAAAACTGAAGGTTAAATGGAGTGTCCCCTGTTAGTGAAGCCTGTGTCTTGATCCAAAGCCCTGGAGCAAGATCAGTGGGAAGTGTATCACTGGTTCCACTCAGTTTAAGCAAAGGACAGTACATTCCCATTAGAGAAGACTTTCAGGAAAGACATGAGAAAAAAATGTCTGCAGGTTTTTCTTCTCAAATTTTGAAATCAGCAATACAAAGAAACAGTGTAAAACAAACAAACAAACAAACAAAAAAACCTCCAGCCATCCCATAACACACTTGCTTAGATGTGTACTTACATACTAAGTATGTTTTTACTTAGTTACTTGTTTTGTGCAAAACCAAACATTCTTAATATGAGCAAAAGGCTGTGCATGCCAACTTACAGTATCCTCCAGAAAAGAGGGAGATTCCAGCAAGGTACCACACAGTATAAACACTACTAACAAATTCAGCAATTTCTGAGTGGCTAAAAATAACATGCAAATGAAGCTTCCAAGTCAGTTTCACAGCCCTGAATTTGCAGTCAGACTGATGCTTTTGAGTACCCTTTGCTCCTGCTGAATTTCAAGACTACAGCCTCATTTGTAGAACTGCAATTTAAAGTTACTATTTTGTGATGTCATAGTCTTTCTCTAGTAGTAACAGATGGTATATAGCAGTTTTGAGGTGAAATCCTGAGTCCCCCAGCTGTGTTGTTTCTATTATTGTAACTGTTATTGTTATTAAATGCTGAGCTGGCAGACCATCCTGTTACTTGCCTGAAAGTTGCCATTATGCTGCTTTCAGTTGTTTATAATATTATTAAGTGGAGGAGCACATGGACTGGGATTTTTTTTTTTTTTTTTTGTCATGCTGTTACACCCCTTTTTCCTTTACTCTTTTTTCTTTTAAGTGAAGTATGGGGGAAAGTTTGGAGGTTTGCCCACACCAAGAGTTCTGATGTCCTCTTCATGAAAATACTCCATACCTCAGAGAAGAAGCTGAGGGCCAGGAATATGTCTTTTGTGAATCTGGTGACAAATTAGGCAGATTATAATGCAGAAAAATCATGGCTTACACATTGCCAGTAGGGTTTGCTTTGACTTAAAGGGGTCTCAGGTCTCTGGAGACTCACTCTTAGGAGTGTGCATGGATACATCTGGCTAGATTATATATATGCCAGTGACAGAGCAGGGTTGGGCATGCTGCAGGCAGGACATACAGACAAAGACGGATGTTTTCTGTGACTATTTCCTCTGAATCCTCCATGCCAGGTTCTGACTGGCCTGTAGATCTGAGAGTAAGAACCTGCATTTGGTCTCTGTTCTGAGGGACATCCATTGCCCTCAGTGATGTCTGGGTAGTAGGGAGGAGAAAAAAAAATCCAGATTCACATACAAAAGAGATGAAATCCAGGTCAAAAGCAGAAAGGAAAGAGAGAGTGTTTGTACCAGTAAGAGGAAAGGACAGTTGGATGCCTGTAGGTGTAAGGAGCTGGCAAACTGCCTAAATAGGGAGCATGGGACAAGACACAGGACTAGGACTGACTTAGACCCATAGTACTTCCCATACAAGAAGGAATGGGTCAAAGACTAATCTGGGGCAACAAAAGCAAGGTGACCTAGCTATCTGTAAAGACACTGTGTTGCAGGTGGGTCTGGGAAGAGCTCAGCCAAAAAGGTTTGTCAAGGGTCCAGGGAAAGGAAATGGAGGTGACTACCAAACCTGACATCTGCAGCTACGGTCAAGGCGACTTGTACTTCATATATACAGAACTGTCTGAGATGTGCCACATACCTAAAATTTGCGTTCTCAGTGTTGAATATTTGCAGTCAGGATAAGCCATCACTCTCATTTAGGAGGAGTATCAGTGATTTTCACATGCTGCAGCAAAATTCCTCTTGCCAGGTAGGTATGCTCAGGCATTATCCTCTTTGTCCTTAGTGCAGCTTTGTTTCACAGAAGGCTCAATTTGACCCATACCAAATGTACAAAATTTTATAGTGTGGGAGGAATAAAAGTTTAATTGATGTGGGATTAGTCTGGCTTTTATTAGTGATCACTGGAGTGGCCAGAAGGACTTTATGGAGGTCATCCAAAACAAAACTCACTGAATGCTTTTTCCTCTCTATATCATCCTCTGCTTTGTTTATGCCATACTAAAGGCAACTGTTAATTCACACACCTTTAAAATGCTAAATGTTGCAATCCAAATTGCTTACTGGTAGGAACTGGGACAACTACGCAGGAGAAAACAAAACTGCTGCAGTTTATAACCAGGTTTTAGTTACATCCTGGTCTGGTGTCAGTTTTCATTTCAGTGGCTATGCTGAGTTGATTTTGTGCTATGAAACTTAACTGCACACACCTGGGAAAAGGAAAGATGATCTGAAATTTCTAAGTTTTCATCTAAGCTGCTCAGTTCCTGTTGTGTTAGTGTGATATTGAGCGAGTGACTTAAGTCTAGTGATGCCTCACCTCAACTTAAACACTTGATGAGAGAGCCTACATTAGCAGTCTTATCCCCTTCCCCAAGAGCTACTGGCCTCTAGACACATGACATTGTTTGTTGGTGGGCTTTGATCTTTTTTTGATGTGTAATCCCTCAGAAAATACTTCTGATCTTGGATTTTTAATTGATCTTATCTGATATGAAGTCCTGGGTTTTGGTGGGAAGTGAATTGTTTCAGTGACACAGCAGTTTAGGAAATAAAACTAAGCCAGTCACAAATTTGCTTACATTAGGAACAGCCTTAAGAAGGAAGATTCATGAGCAGAGTAACCTGTTTACCAGTGAAAGGCACGTGTCATATTGCCATGTATCATACAGGTCTGCCATCTGGCTTAGGGATACAAAACACCTCATCTCCTAGAAATGTGGTAGACAAGTGGACCTGGAAGATGAAGGCTAAATTATTTCTCTGACCAGCCTAGCTTCAAAGACTGCTTTTCCTGAAAATGGAGCCTGATCTCCTGCCACAGCTGGTGTCCCAGAGAAATAATTTAGCCCATATTTCTTTATGTATTTGTCTCTTTGTTTGGGCATTATGCATATCATGGCTGACAATTTCATTTCTGAACCAAGTAGCATCATGTTGCTAATGAAGGCATGTGTCATTTCCCAACCCAATATTTCCTAAGACAATATCTACCCCACACAGTCTGAAAATAATATATTTTTCAACTGTGAGAGTGTTTCCTAGGGGTGACGTTTCCCACAAGCTAAGTGGCGAGTAGCCTTAGCATTGAAACTCTGCTAGAAACACAGGATCTTTGCTTAGCAGGTGCTTATGAGAATGCATGCTGTCTCTACAGCTGAGAAATCTTTGCTGGGTTAGGCATATCATTATCAATATAATGGAGGCATCCATAATGGGGAAAAGAAAAAATCATTATGGATTTTACCAAATCCAGCTGATACTAAGGTTCTTATTTTGATTGTACAGTGTATTTAAGCATCTGTTTGCATACATCTGTCAGCATTCCCATTATAAACACATCTTTTAAAGAAGACATAGTGTAGGAGCAAACTTCAAACCAAGCTAAGAGTTCTTTGTCTTTAAATAATGGATCCACATAATATGTATGCTATAGAAAAGATTATATTAGTGAAATTTTATGTTTTCTCCTTCACCTCCATCACCAACTTTATGATTTGGTGAGTTTCACCATTAAAAAGGTGGGATTCCTAAGAAGCTGTGTCTCCTCCTCTTCTCCCACCCAGGGTTCAATAGTGCACAAAGCCATAATTTAGCTCCAAATGTTATTCTTGAACTCATAATTAAGTATTTATAGCCTCTTAGCTTTCAACCCAAATGCAATCTGATAATTATTCGGTGACTGCCTGATGAATAACTGCTGTGCAATTAAAATCTTCTGGCCTGGTCATTTGTGCATTCAGAAGAATAGTCAAGTACCCCTAAAATGTGCATTGCTGTCATTTTAACCATCTAAATTTCAATCATCTCCTTAATAATTTTGTTAAGGACACACTAATGTCTCTTATCAAGAAAGAAGCAGAAAGATATGAGACACTTTGTAGTCATTATTGTAAATATTGAGTTTACTTCAAATATTATTTGAATGTGATTTTGAAAATAGTGCAGGCTCAGCTGAATGATGATTTGTAAAGCAGAAAAAATGAAACTCCAAGGATATGTAAAAGAACTCCTGATTTCTGTTCCACCTAAAAAAGATCTTGATATCAATATAAGTTTTGCCTGAATAAAGATTTGTCAAGATTCAGACTCTCATCTTTCTAAAAGCAATCCCTCTTGAGGAGTGTTTTAAGATCTGTGCAGAACAATAGCAGAGAAGAATGACAGCCTGATCCAAAACTCAATGAAATCAAAGTAGGTATTTCCATTATTCAGAAGAAGATTATAGGGTGATGTACAGGAAAATATCAGGAATTATTCCATCAGTCTTCACAGGAAAACATTCAGTTGTAAGCATTATTGTGAATGGCAGCCATTATGCTTCTAGTTCCAAGAACAACAGCTCTTCTTAACACAGAACAAAAAATATCTACATTTTGGGAGGTTTTGGGTTTTTTTTTCTTGATGATAGTAAAACTATTACTTTAATCATTCTGAGCAGGACAAAAAGATGTCTGTAATTTAATTTTTTTAATGAAATAGTTTTGATGTACACTGTGATCAAAAATTTTTAAATTACTAGATAATGCGTATTTTTCTCATTTGCTGATGAATATTTTACTAATTGACTATTGTTCTTACAAGATTTTAAGAAATCTGATATAAAAATGATACCTGTATTAGTAACCTACATTTTACAGCAATAGATACTGAACTCAATTTCACATGTTAAAACCATAAAAATTTTTCATCTTCATAACATTTAATTCAGGTATGATTTATTTACTGTTTTTTCCTTTTAAAATAATGCATTCTCAATATCCTAGCTAGATGTTTGGCTTTAAAATCATATAATCATATAATCATAGAATAGTTTGATTTGGAAGAGACCTTTCCCTTCTAGTTCTAGTTTCCCTATTGTCTACTTCAACTCCCAAAATAATTAGTTTAGGAATGGAATTGGTCATCTGCATAGACATTTGGTCAGTTTTTCACTTCTACTTTTCTGCAGAGCAAAACTTATTCTCTTAAAGCTACATACCTAAGAGACTAGGGATTAGATTGCTTTGAGATGCCCATTTTGACTTTGAAGAGGCTTGGTTTTCAATGGATCCAGGAAGTTATCTATCATCCTCCAGATTTCTTGAACTAAGTATCCAGAAGCATAAATCCCACTTAAAGTGTAGGATTACTTCTGGCACCTCTGCAGTGGAAAAAAACATAAATATCAAGAGGAGTAATGATCAATTAAAGACATTACTTTTCCAGCTGTCACTCCGTGCTGGTAGCAGCAGTTCCCATTCTCCAGCAGAGGCAGCAGACTGTGAGTCTCTCAGGGCTGAATCTGCTGCTCAGTGTTGTCTAGTGGAGAATGTCTGTGACTAGTGTGAAACTCTGCTTCTAGTAAGGATGAAATTATGCATCACATTAGAGCATCAACTCTGAAATGTGATGATTATTCAACCTGTGATTGGTCACTCTTTCATTGCTAGTCTGGATCTTGGAAGTGTGTAATACGTGTAATACATAGAATATATAGACCGTAATACAGTGTCCTCTCTGTGTTATGAATTTACTTGCAAGCCCTTTCTTCTAATCTCTTGTGCAGTAACAAGAGGCTCAGGAAAACCCTGCTACTCTGTGTTCCACTTCCATTCCTCATTGCATCGTTCTGCAAGTTCCCAGCCTCCTGGTTCTCTCTGATTTGCTAAAATAATTACAAGGAGATGATGTTTACGCTCTTTCCTTGCAGCTCCAGAAGCAGCTGTCAGAGCTGGACGAGGATGACTTGTGCTATGAATTCCGTCGGGAGCGCTTCACCGTCCATCGCACTCATCTGTATTTCCTCCATTACGAGTACGAGCCTGCTTCAGACAACACCGATGTGACACTGGTGGCACAACTGTCAATGGACAGGTAGGGAGCACATCTTGTTCATCTGGGAGTGTGAGACAGTGTTTTACTACAGAGAAATCTGTCTGTGGAATGCTTTGGAGAGCGAAAAAATGAACGTCCATAAAACCCTAGATGTTGTATGTGCAGTGCACACACTGTCCTACACTCTACATGAGTAGAGTTCATGAGAGGGTGACTCTTGGAGCTGTAGGACTTGTTGCTTGTCGAGATTGTCTGGCATTGTTAGTTCATGGAGTTCTACAGCAACTTAAAAAACCAGATGTTTGTAATAGAATTAGACAAAAAATTGTAGCTGACCCAAGTTTTTGCATGTGTTTTTGTCTACTAGAGGATGTTAGTTTTGCTTTCATTGGCATTTTCTTTGGAGAAAATTTCAATTAATGATTTTTCTTACAATAAGAATCTGAGCTAAATATTCTAGTTTCAGATTAGGAAGTTGAAAATTATACCTTTTTTTAACTGTGCTAGTGGGAAATAAAAAATCTCCATCTGAGAAAAGTCATTGCATCTTTATCCAAATGTTGATTCTCAAAAGAACATTTGAGCTTTTAGTTCTGACATGAAGTGGAATTTAGCTGGTATTTCATTTGGAGAAAAAAATTCCATTTTGTGGCAAGTTCTACCCATACCTTTCTGATTCCTACCATTGCAATTAGTTGTAATTTTTCAGAAGCTTGAAAGTGCAGTCTGGATCAGCCAGCTTTGTGAAATTTTGTAATTGTTAGTTTCCTTTTTTCCCTCCAGCTTCTCAGTTCAAATCTAGTCCAAACTTTGTAGTTACTGCTATCAGAGTGAGTTACAAAGCAAATCAGAACTCCTTGAGTATTACCAAGAAACTGATCATTTCCTTCATCATAGCACATACAGAATATAACATGGCCTGTGAATAACACCACTGCTACACTAGTAGAAGGTCAGCATTTTTCTAGGAGGGTTACAGGAATTGAGATCAACAAAACATTTACAGCCTGTTTTTAAAATAAACTGAAATGAGTAAGGGGCATTCTGTTCCATTGGTGCCTCAGCACTGCACATTGTGTTATGATTTGCTGTGCACATCAGTGTCTGTTCTATTCATTTTTAGTTGAGGAAACATTTCTTAAGTGTTCACAAACCTTTGAGTAAAAAAAATAAATAAATTAAGGCAGACCCTGAGTGAGTGCCACAGTAAATTAGTAAAGCTGGTGTGTGCACATGGTATATTTCCCCCCCCTCCAGAATTTAATTAAAAAGAATGATCTGAGGCTCAGTGCTGATTCACTGGCACTGATGCAAAGTCTGAGCATCTGTTTCCCTTTCTGGATCCTCACTGGGGCACATGTTTTTATTGATAGACAGAACCACACATTTTTATTCAGGAAGAACAGCCATCCTGGTACTGTGCAGGAAAAATCTTCCCTACTTCACTGGTGTGTTGCTATAAATTATTGATTTGAGTTGGAAATACTTTCTTTCAGCTAAAATCAATAAATAATATCCTACCAAAGAACTGCTTAGCTGCTTTGTTTTCTTTCACATCTTTCAGTTACTGCCTTATCTTTTCCCATCTTCTTTAAACCGCTTCTATTAAACTCCTCTGGCACAAGTGTAGACATTTAAGAATAGTGTCTCAGATATAAAATGACATGGACATAAACAATGTGTTTTACACCACGTTCCTGAATTACTCCTTGAAATGATAATCAGAGATGAGGAAAAGCAAAAAAACCCAACTCCCAGCACCTCCCCTAGTCCTGTTGGAGGTGAGATTGACATGACTGTCATGACAGACTTAGGTTTGCCTGTCCTATAGGCTTCAGGAATGAGAGGGATGCGTTTTGCTAGCTAACATTATTGTCTTTAGATGGAAGCTTTGAGACAGACTTCATTCAGGGTTGTTCATTATTGGGTAATTGTCATCTTTTGCAGTGATGTGGCATTTCCTTGAATAATGGTTTGGTTTCTTCACTGTGATTTTCATGCATGTGTTTTGGCTAGGCAGGCTTTTCAAAGGCTCAGTGTGTACCTGGGGTTCAGAAATCAGAGTAGGAGTTTAAAAATGTGAGGTCAGAATAGGAAAAGGAAAGATGTGATGAGCAATACACTGCTTGAAATCTGAGCAAAAATGAGTTGGAAATCAGTTGAGTATTCTTAAAAAGAAAAATAAAAAGAAAGAATCTCACCAGGCAATTGAATTCTAGCAAAGTTCACTTAGCTGAACAGACCTTTAAAAATTTACCAACTAAATTACGATCTCATTATTATACAGTACAGGAGTACATTTGTTTTCTCTAGAGTCCTTAACAGAACACATTCCTCAAGACTGCTCAAAAACTCCAAAATAAGTTGGTCATCTTGTGCTTAGAAACTCAAAATTCTAAGTTTTGTAGTCAAAAGAGACTTAACAACTTACAGAGAGCAGATTATGGAGGATCATCTAGCAATCCCTGTATTGTATTTATGGCAGTAAAGCCTGTTGATGAGAACACAGTAAAATGGAGTATTCTGAAGGCTACTAAGGTGTCCAGCTGGGAACTTGTACCACCCTTCACTATCATGAAAAGCTTTGCATTATCAGGTGTGCTGTTTAAGTGAGTTATATATGCCATTAGTCCACTGTGTGGAGTCCTTAAAAGGCATTTTGCTGCACTTTTTGGTAGACAAGTTTTCCATTTTTAAAACAATGCCTTAAATTTGAGTGCTGACAGATTGGAGTCTCCTGATAACAGATTTTTACTATGTTGGAAAAAGGAAAAATTCTCCTTTTTTTTCCCCCTATTTATTATTTGTGTAATCAAAATTCTAGACCCTTTACATACCTTTAGATATTTTTATATTGATGTATGTTTCAAATTCAGCTGTATGTTTCAGGCTGATAATAGCCTTTGTTTCAATAACAGATAAAAAGAAAATGATGTACCAATTGTAGACTAGTAGGGTGTAATGTCTCTTATCTAAGAAAAAATTATTATATCATCTTGGTATCACAATCATTCACAAATGTGGGAAAAAGCTATTAATGTTAAGTCAGACTTTGTATTTACTGGTATATCATTCCTTTATTTTGAAAATCTTAGGGAGATAGTATGAGGGGGAAATTGTTTCTCAGATTATGATAATGCAGAAAACTTTTCTTGCATTTTGTTTAAAAATTAATAGGAAAAAATTAGTAATGTGGATTTGGAACAGAGTGAAGATAATAATTTTGCATCATCTACCCTTCCCAGTTTTTAATAGAATATCTGGCTAGGCTGCATAGGTCATTTCCCTCCATATTAAATCAAGAGGCTTTGTAATCAGTCCTTGCTGTATTTTTCAGTGACACATCTCAATCTCTAGGCAATAAATTACCCAAAGTGCTTAAATGATTTTAACCGAGTTGAGTTTTATTTACATTTGCATATGAAATCTTGCCTTGTCATTTTCATCAATAGTATTGTAACTGCTGGAATTTTTTAAAAATACACATCAATGTTTAAGAAAGGATTTAATTAAATTTGAGATGGTGCTAAATATATACAAGTTAGTACTTTTAATGATGGTTTTGTCCGAAATGTTCTTTTGATACTCCACAGCAATGCCATGTCTGTCCTTTCTCCTCTCCTTACTCCCTACTAATAGTAAATCCCATTTCTATTGATGTGTCATCCTTCTTTCTTTTTCCCTGACAGCAAGCCTTCTTCTAGTTAATGCACATGTTCACCTAAGTCAGTGTCCCCTTGACCTGTATCTCTTAACAGTCTTTAAGACTAACCGCCTTGAAAAAATTTGGGGAAGGTTTTCCTAGACAGGTTAAATTATCTGTGGGTCTGAACATCTCTGTCCTCCACAAGCTTGTTGAAGAGCACTGTAGTGTGTTACTTTGTGGGAATAGCTTGACCTGAAATAAGAATTGGGCACTAGACAGTGTTGAAGTTTAGGAACCCCCTTTCCTGTAAGTAGATCTACATGACCAGATCCCTGCAACTGCTCAAAGCTCCCACTAGGTAAGTCCTGTTATCTCTGTGGGTTTTCCTGTGGCATCAAAGCTTTAGACAGAAAATGATGGTGCTTTAGGTATCTGAGTTGTGGATCTGTGTATCTGATCTAGGGCTATCTTAGGCTACACTGGATTTAGTGAGAGAGGTGTGTCCAGGATGCAGTCCATCTGTCCAGGAGGAGACCTCCGGTTGTTCTCTTAAATACTGGATTATGCTATAGAAATATTTACTGCTTTCCACAGCAGATAAAGTGTCCCCAGTCTGTCTCACTTAGAGAAAGGTATCTGCATTTGCTCAGGGGAATGCAGGCACAGAGTCCCAGACAGGGAAATAGCTGTTTCTTTCTCTCACCCTTCCTCTTGCAGGCTCCAGATGCTTGAAGCCATCTGCAAGCACTGGGAAGGTCCCATCAGCCTGGCACTCTACCTTTCCGATGCAGAAGCCCAGCAATTCCTGCGCTACGCTCAGGGCTCCGAAGTCCTGATGAGCCGCCACAATGTCGGCTACCACATCGTGTACAAGGAGGGGCAGTTCTACCCTGTGAACCTGCTCAGGAATGTGGCCATGAAGCACATCAGCACGCCATACATGTTTCTGTCCGACATTGACTTCCTGCCCATGTATGGACTCTACGAGTACCTCAGGTAGTAGACAGTCAGGGAATTCCTGCTGTCACTCACAACCTCAGCCTCTCCACACTCCACCCTTCTCACATACTCCCAAAACAGCTTGAGCACATCTGGAAACGGCAGCTTATAAATATTTGTGTTGTGACAATGCCCAGCAAGGCACAAGAATTTTTAGAGGAGAAGAAGGGACTGTAACTGGAAAGTAAAGCAAAATGGTAAAGTAAAGAAAAAACTGAAGTCTGAATCTGAGCCTTGTTAGCCATTAGAATAATCTCCTCAGGGCTGCAGAAGAACCAATTTGAAAATTGAACTTGGTTGAGTATTATTAAATGTCCAAGAGCGTCGTTTATTAGCAGAGATGTGAACCAGGCAGTTTCTCTGAACATCTCTAGTTCTTAATGTCAGTGACAGAAAAAACATGCAGAGCATTACTGAACTTGTTGTCCGTGTGACACACTCTTAATTCAGTTCCTTATCTTGAAAAGAGGGTGATGAGTCTAACCAGCTCAAAAATATGACTGCAATGCCAGCACCTGTCAAGACAAAATAATTGTCATAAGGAAACTGGGAGGAGTAACATCAGTGTATATTGTATGGTACTGCATGTGAGCAGTTGGGCTGAGCAAACTACAGACTTCTGATCCATTAACTGAGCTTTTTTTTAATAAAGACCTTTTTCCCCTGCAGAAGCTGGTCATCTGAGGCCAAAGCATAGAGCAAGGAGGACACCCTGTGGCCAGACAGGAGGATGTCAGTTCCTTTATCCTGACCAGTTTTGCTTTTTCATCTCTGTTCTAATTTGGTAAAAATTGATCAAAGTGTTCCAGTAAGGGTCTGCCTGTAGGTGTTCCCTGTCAGTTCATAAGCCTGGGGCTTTGGAGTGTAAAGGAAAATATGTCTTCTGGTATCATGAACTTACAGAGGAGTTTCTTTGTTTCAGGCTTAACTCTGTAAGATGTGTGCAGGGCCAAATTCACTATTCAGAGGGGTGAAGTACCTCTTTTATGAGAAAGGGATCAGAGAGTTACGGTTGTTCAGCCTGGAGAAGTGAAGGTTCCAGGGAGACCTTACTGTGGCCTTCCAGTACATATAGGGGGCTGAATAAGAAAGTTGGAGATGAACTTTAGTTGAGACAGGACAGGGAGGAGTGATTTTAAACTAAAAGAAGGGAGATTTACATGAGATGCAAGGAGTAAGTTTTTTGCAAAGAGGATGGCAAAACACTGATATAGGTTGCCCAGACAGGGGGTGGGTACCCCATCCCTACAAATATTCAAGGTCAGGCTGGATGGGGCTCTGAGCAACCTGACCTAGTTGAAGATGTCCCTGCTCACTGCAGGGGGGTTGGGCTAGATGACCTTTAGAGGTGCCTTTCTACCCAAACCATTCTATGGCTTTCAAGATGCTGAATTTCAGTTGTATCATTGATATTAGCACACCTGTGTCAGCTTGTTTCCCTCTTACTTTGTTGAAGTCTTTTCATGTTGTGTTATGAGCACTCCAAAATTATTCTGTCCCTTGCACACATTAACTGTCTCCAGATACATGGGCAAAGAGTTGTTCTTAATTTCTCTGTTCTTCTGTGTTAGTATTGCATACTGGTACATTTCTTCAGCTCAGTGCTGGACAGAAAGGATGGCAGCTGTTGATAGTGGCATTTAGTGCTAGAAATGGAACTTGTTCTCTCATGCTGCTTCATAGTACATGGATGGAGCCAGCAATGAAAGGAAGAAGAGATAAGATAGAATGAAGTACCACCATTTCCTTGAGATATTACAACCATAGAAATAATTCTCATAGGGTGATCTTGTATTTCAGAACTAAATGCACCATGATGTTGCATTGGTGATGTTTCAGAAAAAAACAGATATGCTGTCTGAGAGCTGCTGCCTCTGAGGCTTTGTGTTACCCTGCCAGCCTTTTTTAAGGCCCATACTACCTTAACTCTGACTGAGAGTCTCTCTTGCCTGGGAATATTGAAGTTGATAATCTGCTACTACCAGCTCTTTAAAAAAGTGATTGGATTTATTTTTTTTTAATGTGGACTAGAGGCTTTTGTTGCTTTTTCAGTAATGATTTTCCTAACCAAAGTAGCAGAGAGGTGCATTGAGATTATTTTAAATATGGATACCTAAAATGTGTCTTTCTGCATTCTGTTCCCACTGCCTCTGCAAATAGCTGATTAGTGCTATCTGTCTGAATGGCAGCAATTGTTTGTTAGAGAGAGACGTAAAACATTTTTATCCTCATTTTCTCAGAAATAACAACCATAAAAAATGGAAATAGTGTGGTATTTCAGGCATCGCTTTGTAGAGGATAAGCCAGGCAAGTCTTCCTCACTGAAAGTTTGCTGATTTACATATATTGCATATTGTGTCTCTGCAGATAATATATTCTCAGAAAAAAAAAAAAAAGGAATTTTGAAAAATATTTTCAACATACTTTGAAAGTGTCATATGAGAAAGGTTACAGCCAGTTTTGAAGGTGAAGTTACGGAACTGGTGGTTACCTCTCCCTTTATTTATCTGTTGCTTTGCACTTAGATTTGTGCTAATTGAGCTTTTTCACAGCTGCTAAGTAAAACCATTTCAGTGTTTTTATCTCCATCAAACACTCTTTTAGTCCTGCCTTAGTCTTCTATGAAGTACAAAAGGAAATGTATCATTTAAAGATTTCCTGTTTACCGTAGTTACTGAGGTCATCTTGTCATTGCCCCAGAGGTAAAGACACTTCTAGCTGCTGCAAGTAAGGTGTTTGGGTCATCCTACAGTGACTTGTAACATAAAACAGTGGGACAGGCTGTTTATGTACAGGTGACACAGCTAGCATTAAAGTTCTTTTGTGACACATTTGTGTAAAATGTGCCCTTGGCTTCCAGTGACACATTTAGCATGAATTGGGACCCGACAACCCAACTCCATCTGCAGGTTTTATGCCTGTCCCCTACAACATGAGTTGTGAAGTAGTTCTGCTTATTTTTCAGCATCACAGCTAGAGAGATAGTTCAGATAGTGCCCATTGGGGTTTTTGTGCTGGTTGCCTTTGTAGTCTCTTAATTCATTGCTTTTGCAGAGAGGAAGAGCATTCTAATTAATTTACCAGTGGGTTGACAACTCTCCAGTTCTGACCACAAGCTCAGTGACTGCCATATTTGTTACTTGCAACCAACCACTTACCAAAAAATCCTGATTGTAGAAGGACATTTGAGTTAATGGACTCTTTTTTTTCTTTTTTTTTTTTCCGTCAGTGCAGTGGTTTAGGATTTGATTGCTAAATTTTCTATGTCTGAGCTTCTTTATCCTCCAGAAATGGGAATGATCTTATTATCTAGTTATATGCGGATGAGAATTCTGTGTTAATTTTGGAAAGGAACTATGCAGATTAGAAAATTGATATCAACCTGCTGGAGTTCTTTCAACCCATGAGGAGACTCCTGTGATTTAAGATTCATTTCTTCACTGCTTTGTGAAAAATATAGTTGATTAGATTTAAAATTTAACCGAGACTTTACTGTGTCAGAATGACACACATCAGGTCTGAACACAAAGATACCTGGGAAATGGTTTCCTGGACAACACTAGCACAAAGAGAGCTAGCTCTCCATAGTCATAAATCCTTATTTTGGGGGTTGGGGGAAAAGGACAAGAAAGGAAAGTAGATACTGAATCTGAAAAAAAAAAGCCCTCATCAGGATAGTGCAAGAATTACCTAGTTTACCCAGTGCTAGCTTGCAAAATAAGCAAATGTATTCCCTACATTGTATTCTACTTGTCTGGCAGCACCAACAGCGAAAATTTTTCTATTCCTAAAGTGTAACAGAACTATTCAACCGGCAAATAGCATCTCCATTTAAAATGGGAGAAAAAGTCATCCCGCAGAAAATAAAAAGGTAGATTTGCTTCCAGTGGGAAGTTAGATTTTCAGCTGGTTGTCTAAGGAGCAGACCACCAGCCAAGTTATGAGAAGAAAATGGAAGGGTTTTTTTCCTCTAACAAAAAAATTTCCCTGCCATTATCACCATTTAAATGGCCTCTGTTGTCCTTTGTCACTCAAGTTCAACATCTGGATGTTAGCAGTGATTTCTTCTTCACTTTGCATCAGTCTTTTATGTCATCAAGTCCACCTCAAAGGCAGGTGAGTCTACTCAGAGATCAGTGTTGCTGGGCTTACTGCGAGCTCAGTTTTGGAGAGCCCCTCCACTTTGATTTTATCACCTGTACTGATTGTGGCTGAACTGGAGGTCTTTCCACATATTATCCCTCACAGTGCTGTGCTTTGCATTGGTAGCTGGAAAGGTGTTGATAACTCTCCAGTGTTTTGGCTACTGCTGACCGGCACTGGCACAGCATCAGTGCTGTCTTTCCGTCATTCTGCTCCCCATTTGGGAGGGGGCAAGATCTTGGGAGGTGACACAACTAATGCAGCTGAACCAAATTGAACAGGGAGAATCCATGCCAAATGATGTCAGCTCAGATAGATACAAAAGCTAAGAAAAGGAGGAGGAAGGCAGGGCATTTGTTACTTAGAATGTTTGCCTTCTGGAGGTACAACTGAGTGTGCTGAAGTCTGCTTCCCTGGAAGTGGCCAGATAACACTTGATGAGAAGGAGAAAATAAAATCTATTTTTGTCTTTGTTGGTGCACACTAAACCTTTTGGTTTTGCTTTAGTAAACTGACCTAACTCTAGAGTTGTTTTCCATCTTACTTTCTCTCCCCTACCTAGCAGAGAAGGAGGGCTAAGAGTAACTTGGTGGGCACTTGGTGTCCATCCAAGGTCAACCTGCCACATCAACTTGTGCCTCTGATGCTCACATGTCTCTTGAAAATATTTCTGCAGAGAACATCCTGCTGTTTTATTTCATTCTGGAAGTATCTCCACATCTCTGTGTTTCCCTGTATGCACTTCAAGCACCTTGTTTCCAGACATCTTTTTCTCTTTGCTTACCTCACTTTTCATGTTGATCTTTGACAGTGCAAGTGATTTCAGGCTCTTCTATCAGTTTATTCCCTCTGCTTTTTGATTTCTTCCTGAAGGTACTATCATTTATTCCTTCCAATAGTTCAGGCATTGACAACTGTATGAAATTTGCAGGTGACAAGAGCAGCAGGGAGTGTGCAGAAAGGATTGCTGATATCAACAGCATTTTTGTGGTTATATCCCATATATTAGAGAGTAAGTCACATTCAGCACTAGATTCAACACAGGTTGCTCTGTGTGACAGTTTCTGCTGTTACTTGTGCTTGATACTTGTGCCTGCTGCAGCTTTGGTCAGCTTCAGGCACAAGCTGACCAAACTTTTAAACTGTAAACTTCTGTGGTCAGGATTGTTTCCTGTACTTGGACAGTGCCAAGCACAGCAAGGCCTTTGAATTTTGCCTGGGCCTTTTAAACTCTCCATAAAACCAAAGTTAGGGTAACAGCCATAAATGGAAGATGCTGTTTCCTTGCAGAATCCAAAGGATGAGCATCATTGCAAATGTTACCTGCTCTTTTCTAGAACTGAATCCCCAAAGCTGTACTTCTCAAGGCCGATAGATTGCACAGAGACCAGAAAGACTTAGATTTTGGAAAAGAAACTATATTAGTATCCCCTGCTCTCAGAAGTGTGAAAGGGAAGAAACATTTTAAAGCATCATAAAGACTGTATACTGGCACTGCTCAACAGCTTTGGAAGGTCACAAATGCTGATTGTGAAAGAGTCATCTATTGACATGCAGATATCTTGGCCTTTAGTGATGGTGAGGGAGAAGCTAGTGAAGAAAGTACAAAACAAGTTATGATAAGATGCTGTTAAAGTCCTTCAGTTGTGAAAAGTTGACTGGAATGTGTCAGGGACTCTTTTAACAATGCAAACTTTGCAGTGAGGAGCTGAGAACAGATTGCTTTTCTATAGAACAGGCCTATAGGGTGGTATGAATTTCCTAAAATTCAGATTTTATTAAGTAGTTGTGCTCATCTTCTTTTTCTCTGACAGCAATATAAATGAATTCTAAATATTCTGGGCCTAGAAAAATGGTTTGTTTGGTCCTTCTGTTATTAGGACAGTGATCCCAATTTCTTCAACTTAAAAGGCTGTAGAGAGTTTGCTTCTTATCAGTATTGTCCTTGATTGCATGTTGCAGTAGCATAAAAGTCAGGACAGTGAGTCCTGTTAAGGGGAACTGACTTTGACAGGGAGAGAGAGGCATATTTCTGGTATGAAATATGGGACTAAGGAAAGGAAAATTGAGACAGAGTTATTTCTAATGACAGGCATAGTAAGATTCAGTTAGGGGTTGGAAAAGTAACTTCTTTTTCTTTGAGTTTTAGTTTGTTAGGAAACAATAGGCTGAACATCTCTGGCAAGTGGGATGAGAGATTGCTAAGCTGCTCCTGTGCTGCGACAGTCGTCCTGAGGCCCCTGCCTGGGAAAGAGCCCTGCTGTGTGAAATGCGTATGTGCACACACACTCACACACCAAAACAGTCTCTGCACTGAACAACTTGCAGCAAAAAGAAGGAAAAAGAGAGGCATTCCAGTCCATCCAGTGTAGAACATTTCTCTGCTGCCAACAGTCTGTCAGGGCAGCATTGATCAGTCAAATACACAAGCCCATTTGGAATTCTGTTGCTCTCCCTGCTCTTAGAGCAGCAGACCAAAAGCAGAAGAAAATTTGAAGCACTATTGGAAAATATATGGTCCATAGTTACATTTATAGTATCTCCACTGCCCATTTTCTGCACTTTATTTTGAAAAGCTCAGTGATTTGCTCAGTTGAAAATTTGTTGTTTCTGTTTGCTAGGAAGTCTGTTATCCAGCTGGACCTAGCTAACACCAAGAAAGCTCTGATTGTACCTGCCTTTGAGACCCTACGCTACCGCCTCTCCTTCCCCAAGTCAAAAGCAGAGCTGTTATCTATGTTGGACATGGGAACCCTCTTTACATTCAGGTAATGGAAAGTACTCTTGAACCTGTGGTCATTATCTCTGTTTTTTATGTTCTTCTCAATATTTGGTTATTTTCTCTCACTGTTAGCTGCATTAAGAAACTTATTGAAATTTTTTTCCCTTTTCATAGAGAGGCAGTGAACAGAATCATGTGGATAAATTCTGTCTGTAAGCTCAGCATTTTATCTCGTATTACAGTCCTCTATGGAAGGACTTCAGTTGTTAAATTGAATTTGTTTATTTTTATCATTTTTTATTGTGCTGCAAAATCAAGTGTGACCATTACACTCAAGTGTGTGTAATTTACTTTTTGGCTGCCAAGTACTATCTGGGTAGCTGTATCTTCTCACATGACCAAAAGTAATGTTTCTGTGCCCATTGGTTCTCTTCCTTATTGGAAAAACAAATGCAGGCTTGTCTTACGCTCTTTTAAAGTGTGAAACAGCTCCTTAAGTACCTAGAGTTCTTCCATGCAGAGGTAAGAGAGTACTCTGACTAGAGGCTAAGAAGCAAAGAACACCTAAATTTGGAGCTCTTCTCTGAAGCAGACTTCTTTTGTGACTGTGAGCAAGTCACTTCTATTATCTGCCAGACTCTTCAGTTTTAAAATGCAACTACCAGGGGTTAACCATCTCTTGGGGGTGTGTGGTAAGGTCTGATTAGCAGACATTTGTAAAGCATCTCAGCAATGGGAAGAGTACAATATGGCCTTATGATGTTGCACAGAGAGGGGTCTTAGGAGACTTGCATTCTCTTCTCAGCTCCACTACTACCCTGCTGAGAGGTGCTACAAGAATCACTTTGCTTTCTTACATCTCTGTTCCCCATCTCTGAAATACAGGTAACAATGTTCACCTCTCCTTTTTGCAGTATTTTGAGATCTAGAGATAAAAGCTATGAAAAAGCTAGGCATTATCCATGGCTGGAGGAGCTCACTATCATACCTCTCTCACCCTTCTCTTTAGAGCTTTCCTCACACTTTTCCCATTCCCTATATTGCATGCCTATTTCATTGTAGCAACCACTCTTCCCTCATATGGTTGCATGCACATGTCATAGAGACAGCCTGTGTGAGTCTGGAAAACATAATTCTGATCACTGTCAGAATTCTACCAGTGGCTGCCTTGAAACAGAAATTTGAGGTGACTGAGAGAGGCATACCTCTGGAAAATTACTTAAGGATACTGATAGAGCAAGTACCTTTCCCTCTGCCATCATTCTTTAACGTACAAAAGACCTAAAAAATAACAAGAGATGTGATTAAAAATAGTTGTCTCTCTCTTAGTTGAGAGAAAAAGTCTTTCTGGTGGAAAATAACACCTTCAGGATCTTCAGATGTTGCATTTCACCAGCAGTCAGCTGCATAGTGTTGGCTTTCCACTACAAATTTCATCTTCAAGCTAGGCAGCGTGTTGGTGTGTTACGACCACAGCCAGATTTGCAAATCTTTCTCAAGTCTCACTCAGGCAAGAATGTTTTTAACATCAGTGGGAGTTTTTCCAGAGCAAGGTTAAATAAGACTTGAAGGACATGCAGTCTGTAGCTGGTGTACATATTAATGCTGGATACATTTTACAAATGCTTCCTCAGTTTGTTTTGGCTCATTTCATTGCTCAAATCTGTCGACAGCCACAAAGCATCTGTGCTCTGGGCTGAGAATTTTCACCTCCACCTTCAAGGTGCTCTAATAATGCTGCAATTTGACGCTGAGCGGGTGGGAGTGAGCTGGGGAGGACTGCTGTGACAGTGATTGCTGAGAGTGCCTGCAGCATCCCAGTCCCTCACACCACACAGTAGATTACAATCTTTCCCTCACTGAAATTGCTTTTGTCACCTCTCTTTGAAATGGTGACCTTTTCTACCTCTGGGCAGCTAAGAAGTACACAACGGCTCTCAATTACATCCCTCAGTCACCAGCAGAAGAAAAGAGAAGCCAAGTGAGCATCTGCGACTGGCAAGGTGTGCTGTGTGAAACCCTCTGCCACAGCAGGGGCTCTGTGCCAGCTTGCTGGCTCCCTTGGCAGCTGGTGGCTGGGAGTGTGCTCCTGAGGATGTGCCTGCTCAGGGCCTGGGTAAGAGCTGATGAGCCACAACTGCACTGCCCACACACATCCAGGCACAGGGGAAACCACAGCTGGCAGGAGACACATCATCATATTGAGAAAACATAAAAAGCAACAACTGATTAACTAATTAACTGATTGCATCCACAATCCAGCAAAATGTTTAGGCACCTGAGAACAGAAGTGGGAAAGTTCTTTTACCAAATCATCTTTCTCACTGAAACAGGAAACTTAGAGGAGGCAGAGAGGAAGAACACTCTGAGAAAAATAACTACTTCATTTTGCTAACTTGACGTTTTATTTTAAATAAAAGCAATTATTAACACAAGTAAAATGAAACATTGGATCCAAAGTGGAGGAGGAGGGGGTGTGGTGTGTTCCAGTTGTTTTCCATGAGCCATAGAAAGAAGCTCATCATGATTTTACGGAGATTGAATTACTTGGTTTGGATTTGTCAAAATTGCGAGCATAGTGAAAAATATGTTGTTCCCAATTTTCACAAAGTTCTCCAGGGATTCAGTCACATTGAGTGTGGCTTTAAAACTCAGTGTGTATTTAAATCTTGAGTGAGAAGGGCCTGAGCAGAAAATTACATTTATTCAGTTGGCCTGGGAGATGGAATACCAGTGTAGACAGTGAACCTCTTCTCACAACTGCATGACAGATAGTAAAGTCTGTTGGAAATGACTCATCCTTTAATGGCTGCTTCCTCTCTATGGTCCTCCATGGAATGGTGTCTGCTTATCTTTCTTTGCAGTACAGTTCATGTAATCAGCCATTGACCAAGACCTAGTTCCAGCAGATTAACTGTGTATGAACCTATATATATTGTATGTATAGACATGTGTGTAATCCAATAATGCTCTCTCAATTCTTGTTTTCAGTCTTACAGTCTCTAATTACTCCTCCATCACTATTGTGTGTACACCTCATTTGAGCATCCTATACTCATTTACCTCTTTGTTAGGACCTTAGCTGTCCTTTTGCCTTTCTCTTTCCTTTTATTCACATCAATCACTCTGAAAAGGCAGGTAAATAACCTCTGTTGTTATTTGGTTTTGTACAATCAAATCTACCCCTTCCTTTCTGCTTTGTTTTGTCTCTGCAACCCCAGTTCCATATTTTCTCTTAATTGTCTCTCCCCAATTATTTCCTTTTCCCTGTCAGTTTGCTCTCTTGACTCACAGAAGTTATACTTGAGCTTCTATAGCTGCTTACACTGGTATCTCCAAAAAAGGTGGAAAGAAATTGAATTGTTTTTATGGTTAGTATTTTGTTACCCCCTGTTTAAATCAGTGAGAGAGTGTTACTAGAATAACAGCAGCATTTGGCTGCTTCTCTGCAGGAATCTCTCAATTAACCGAAGTTTGTATGGGGCTTTGAAGATACAAATCACTTCATAAGTGTTTAGCAGTCATTATTATTATTATTATCATAATTAATTTCAAAATGCCAGAGGTAGGATTTTAGAAGATACAGCACTCTCCACAATCTTATATAATTTTCAACCCCACATTGTGACTGTTGGGTGGGTTTTTTTCCAGCATAGATAGCTGCACATTAGTGACTGGCTAGGTTAGCCACTCATCTCCAAAAGAGACCAAAAAAAGGGATAGGTTTTTTGGCAGTGATTCCAAAGGGCATTAAGGGCTATAAGCACCTTTGTGAAACTGGCACTGCTTTCTAATAATCTCTGGAGAATTATTTTACTGTCTGGTTTTTTTAATACAGGAGAGTTTTGCTTTTCCTGGTCCCTAGGCGAGATATCTGAAGGTGGTGAAATGTGTTTACAGTTTCAAAATGCAGCATACAAAGGACCATACAATACTTGTGACCCCACTGCCATCCTAATAATTCAGTCTTCCTGCACTGCCCTAAACAGAGAGTCAGCAAAGTTGAACACCTCTGATTCTCCTGTTACAAACCATACAAATATGTCCAAATGAAAACTCCTAAGCAGTGATTTTATATTCCTGTTTTTTTATCAAAGGCTTACAATGTTATGAGAATTTCTGGAATTGAAACATTACATCGTGTTGTAATTTTGCAATATTTAATGCTCAAATCCCTTCGCTTTTAGCTTGTGAGTCATCCCTGTGAATTCAATGTACCTTACTTTACAAATTGGCAGGATATTTGTTTTGTCCCTTCTGTTGCCTATCTGTCTCAGTGTTGTAATACAGATGCCTGCTATGCCTTTGTTTCATTAATTAATCTATGAATCTGCAGAAAGGGTTTGTCTCATTGATTTTTGGAAAGTGTTAGAATAAGTGGGTGAGAGAGTCATTGACCCTGGCACTAATGGGGTGCATTCAAGCTGTGCTAGGAAAAGACCTGCTGTGACCTAAACAAGATTAGCAAAATATAAAAGGATCTTTTTCTGTAAATCAAATTGATTACCTTACTGAAGATCACAGGAGTACTCCACACAATGTAGAACTTAGAGCAGAAAGCCTTTATGTAATATTTTACTTATTAATGTAATTATGCAGCTTGGTTCCTGCCATAGTAATAACTGTAATTAATAAAATGAAACATCTATACAGAGCAGCAGGTGTCTCTCATGCAAATTATAAAATCACCTATAAAACATATTGAGAATGTCACCATGGTGGGGAAATAGCTAATTTTAGGGACCTTATCTGAGCTGCAGATTTCCACACTGATTTTAGAGCACCGACCGATGCAGCTGCTTGGTTGCTAGGAATAGACGCAGCGCTTGCAGTGCAGATGAACTGACAGGGTACTGTGTAATTGTTTCTCACATTAGCATGAGGTACTGTTTTCACACTGTCCTTCGCCAGCTAGATGTGTTTAAGCATTGAGCTCTGGGAGGCGTGCTGGAAATAGTCCTAAAAATGGCCTCTAACGTGTCCTGAAAATGATGATGTGAACTGTAAGCTAATGTCCTTATTTTTGAGCATTTCCTCTAACAGGTAATATTTTGTTGCCTTGCCAAGATGCTTTCTATCTAATTGCCTCCCCACCTCCCTGCCGTTTATGTCTGTTGCAGGTACCACGTCTGGACGAAAGGACATGCGCCAACAAATTTTGCCAAGTGGCGAACAGCCACCACTCCCTACCGCGTGGAGTGGGAAGCAGACTTTGAGCCATACGTCGTTGTGAGGAAGGACTGCCCGGAGTATGACAGGCGCTTTGTGGGATTTGGCTGGAACAAAGTAGCTCACATCATGGAACTGGATGCACAGGTAAGGAGATGACACACGAGTATCTCACCCAGGGCCTTGCAGCAGGATTATTACAACAAAATCTGTGTCCTGTAGGGAGGTGTCATGCTTTGCATCTCCAGAGTGTTTATCTGGCCTTACTGAGCTCTTTAATGAGTGCTTCTTGAGTTGGGAACACTCCATTTAATGCTTGTCAAGTATTAAATGAAGAACTGAGTCTGAGTTCATTTGTATGTCAGTTCTAAGAAATTCATTGTTTTGCAGAGGCACAACCCCTGTAGTGCTCTCCTCCTGACCAAAGCATTGCAGCAGTTTTTGCCAATTTACTGAGGAACATATAGACCTAGCTGGATTTTTTTCAGTTAAATAGAGGTTTGTGAGTCCCAAATGCTAATTTAGAATTCGAAAACTAGTCTTCAGCTGAATTCAAGGCAAGCATCTTTTATTTCTGGCTGAGATTTGCAGCACATTTCTGCAAAGCCTAAGTCTTTAAATTTCCAAAGTCTGGAGCTGTGGTGCAGACTCTAAAGGATCCAGATACTTGAGCCTTGGGCTACCTGCTTCTTGAATCTCTGACTTGGGATGAAGCTGCTGGGCAGAATCTATAATAATAAGGATGCAGAGAAAGCTCAGGAGTCCCAGACTGGCACCAGAGCTCTCAGAGTTGCCAAGGTCCCTGCTGCCAACCTAGATCTTAGAGGCTGGCAGTGACTGTGGCTCCATGGGAGCCCAGTGCTGCTGCTCACTGAAATGGCAGGATTTGCATCACCCTGCTGTTGTTGGATGAGGAGCTACCCACTGTGCTAATCAGCGAGGTCTGGGTCACGGCATTTCTTTTTAGTTTGGGTTTGTTGCAGTTTTTTTCAGTTTGGTTTCAATCCCAGTGTTTGAACTAGTAGTATTTCATGCTAACCAAAAATATAGATTTTGGCAATCTTTATCCTCCTGTGATAGCTTCTGCTGTGAATCTGGAATAGAGCAGATCCTTCTCTGCTTAAGTTTTACCAGTTTATGTGAAGCAGAGCAGCTCAAGGCTTGGAGCAAGTTAGTGGGAGATTGTGTCTCTGGGGTGTGGGCTACAGTGTATTTGTGGGCAGGCATGTGTGGGAGGGATATTTTCTACTTCTGCTTACAGAACCACATGGCCACCTTGAGCTGGCAGCCATTTGCCCTCTGTTTGCCAAGGGCATTCCCAACAAATGTATACCACTTACATTAAGAAAAATTATTACAGACTAGAAAAAGAATTATCCCTTATATTAATGTTAATAATACTTTGTTTTGCTATAACACTGTAATTTTCCAGTACAGTTTCCAAGCACTAATCAATTAACCATCAGTTGTGGAGAGTGTCAGGGTAATGGTTTATTATTTGTTAATGTGGATAACAAGGCTTATGTTCCCAGTGGCAGCTCTTATGTAGCATTCAGGATTTAACTCTTCTGTTCAGAAGTGTCTGCCCAGCACAGAGATTCACTCATGGGAAATGGAAATATTTTTCAAAGTTGATAATAGCACAATTATTTTAAATTGCCATTGGGTTGGGATTAACTCTGGGAAATTGTTTTTCTCACTCTTCTAGCCTTGAATACAGTATCACATTCAAAAGAAGTTTCAATTTCCTCTGTAGCAACATGGCTATTGGCAGGTTCTCCCACCAAATGAGCCTGGAAGAGACATGGGAAGGCACAGCTACTTCCCCTGTGGCATTCCTCTGCTTTGGGGTGTGCACAGATCAGGTTGCTGCCAGCTGCTTGACTGGTTTAATTACCAGTGGGCAGAGCAGCTTCTCAGTTATTTCACTGCTCCTCACAACCTCAGTGTCTGTCAAGAGGTCTGTTCCAGATCCCTTTCCAAGAGCCTGTGCCACTGCCATTCCTCAGAGCAGGACATGGCATGGAGATGATTGTCATTGCTATTCTGGGAGTGTGCGGGTGTCCACTGAGCTGCATGCTATCCAAATGCACAGATAATGTCAGTCTCCATCTAAAGAATTTGTAGTCTAGGAGATAAGGACAGAGGTTCCTGCAAGTGCATTACCTTCTCAACAGAGGCTTCCATGTAGTAGGGCAAGGTCATTAGGAAATCTTTCCCTACCTTTCCAGTCACTGTGGCACTAGACTGTGAGTGTCCCATTTTCCAGGACCCTAGCCCAGCATATTTGAAAGGGGATTATTAGCAGTAGACTCACAATTTTTTGAAAGGCTTTATGTGCCTGAAGGCCATTCAGAGAGATGGGAATGCTGCTGTGCTGAGCAGTTTGCACTGCAGTGTAGACAGTCCCTGACCTGCAGTATTGCAGATTTGATATGCAGAGAGCAAAGAAAAGGTTGTATAAGGGAGTTGCATCTTCCTCTGCAGCTCCAGCCCATATTTTCAAGGTCCCTTAGAATAATTTTCTGTGGTTTGTAGTTTATCAGCTCTCCTTAGTCCATGGTGCCAGCCTTTGGTTTCACATTTGATTCCCCATTAGTACTAAGCATTTTCTAGCTAAATAAATTCTGACTGTGAGCATCAGATTATTTTGCTCTTGCTGTACATTCTTCATCCCAAAGAGAAGCTCAGAGGACTCCATTCCTGTATATGACAACATTGCAAATTGGCACAAAGATTTATCACTTTAGTACTGTCTGTCAGGCAACAGGCATTCTCATAGGGAAGAAGGAACTGCTTTTGCACTTAGCTATCCAGCACATAGAGGGAAACACTCAGGTTTTTCAGCACAAGTGTCGTTTTTCCCATAAATCTCTTTCCCTACTAAAATATTTAGGAGTACTCTGCTTTTCTGCTGCAGATATTCTTTGTCTCTGCAGAGAGTCCTAAATCTAAAAGTGACTGGACATTGCAAACCAGGGGAAGTTGTTCACCACTTACTGTAAAGCCAGCATACTCTGTGGCTGTTCCTTTCCTGGCCTTTTTTGTTGTGAGGATTAAGGAGTGTAGAGGTTGTTCCTTCCCCCTCTTTTGTAGTGAGGGTTAATGAATCAATCCAGCAACTAGAATAGTAGATAGAGACTGTGTGAGAAAATAGGAAATTTGTCTGTGGAGGCTTCAAAGTTTCTTTGTAATTTGCATCCAATACGACTCAGGCTTCTTGAAATTCCATATGAAAAAAGTGGTTAGGGTATTTCCTTTGGCTACAGAATAAGGAGGTTCACATCCCTTACCCAGGTCCCTGCAGAAGATACTTGATTGTTGTATATCCTACATTAGTGAACTTTCAGCTTGTCTAAGAAATCAGGCTTTTTCAAGCTTTGCTCTAATCATCATATATTTACCTGTAAAAATTGAAAGAATCTAACAAGAATAATTGAGATGTAAATCAACCTTCATTTTTTAACAACAAAAATTGTCAAAGCACTTGGTCAGGTATAAAGAGAATAAGTGAAGTCGTTTTACAGGAGGAGGAGAGTTAGCACAGTATCCCAAACTTCATGAAGGAGAACTTAATTTGAGTAAAAATGTCTCAAAGCATATGGAATTAGCAGGTTCATTTTCACACATTGCCTATAAATTATATCATATTCTTCCCTTATTTCAGATTTATAAATAGTTTCGGACAGTTTTGTCTCTTTTAGTATCTTAGCATATAGGCAAAGCAACATATGCCATGCAGTTTTGCCTTTGTAAATGTAGCTTTATTCTAGCATCCCAAGCAAAATAAATTTTAGGGGCAAAGCTATGTTTTTGCATGGACACTTGAGACTCACACTATGTAGTCACAGCTGTGTTGTTGCAAAAACACTACTGAAAACATCTGTGTGGCAGACATGGCTTCAGGTATGCCTTTTGTATTATTTCCCTATTATTTGGCTTATGTCAAGTAAAATGTTTTAAAATAGTTGGGAGTTTTTTTACCATGAGGGTGGTAAAGCACTGGGGATGATTAGCCAGAGGGGAGACGGATGCCCCATCCCTGGAAACATGCAAGGTGAGGTTGGATGGGGCTCTGACCACCTGATCTAGTTGAAGATGTCCCTGCTCATTGCAAGGAGGTTGGTCTAGACTGTCTTTAAAGGTGCCTTCCAACCCCCAAAATTCCATGATTTTACAAAAAAGAGAAAGTAGATCTTTCAAAAACCAAGAAAAAGCTACTTGAAAAAATAAAGCAGCTTGTTTGAGATCCGTGATGGGTTTGTTGTTCCTGACTGCACTGTTGCATGATGGAGCACGTTTGACTGTGGAGGCGCAGAAGAGGTGCCTCGCAGGAGGCTGGGATCTCCCTCACAGCTGTGTGTTTGTCCCGCAGGAGTACGAGTTCACGGTGCTGCCCAACGCCTACATGATCCACATGCCGCACGCGCCCAGCTTCGACATCACCAAGTTCCGCTCCAACAAGCAATACCGCATCTGTCTCAAGACGCTCAAGGAGGAGTTCCAGCAGGACATGTCACGCCACTACGGCTTCGCAGCCCTCAAATATCTCACGGCAGAGAACAACAGTTAGCACCATGGAGTCTGTGCATGGCCAACAGGGACACAGAGGCGAGAACCATTCAGCGTTTGGGGCCTGGTCTTCAAACTTCAAACTGAGAAATACTTTCTGGTTTTATATCATACTTGGCAGTTCTAACAGTAGAAATTTGAAGGGACATGTCTTCGGACTGTGCTCATTTATTCCTTCCCCAACTACCCCAGGCCTGTTGGCTTTAGCGTTCGTGAGGTGTCTGCGAGTGGGGCTGGCCGGGCGCCCTCCAAGACACCAGAAGTGGGGACTGGCAGGGGCTGGGATTGCACCCCACTCTCCTGACTGCAGAACGCAGACAGACCTTCAGATTATAGGGTTTCATGTTGCTATTTAATAATTTGACATGCTTTTTATCTGTAAAGGAAGATCTTCGGGTCGCTGTCCTGTGAATTTCAAATCTGCACTACTCTAAAAAGGAACTTTCACCTGTGAACTTTTACAGGGACCCTGTTAACATGGATGACCTTGTTAATGCAGGATGAGCCAAAGGTCTAAATTAGCCTTGAAAACACAGGGGACACTTATACAATACTGCACTCCTGGGAAGATGTGTTACTGGTTCAGTTGTAAACATGATATTGGTTGGTCTTTTTTAATCAAATTAATTGTTTTATCAGGAAAATCCCCTATATCCTACCTTGCCTTTGCCCCAGTCCTAAATGCTGCTCCTTTCCCTGGCAAGGAAATATCTCCCATGTGTTTCTTTGCCATCTTCAGTTTTGGTGGTCCAGTGAAGAAGATAAGTAGCTCTGCCAGAAAGTGAACAAAACTTGTCAGTTTAAGGTCTGTTTTCATCAGAGCAACTTGTTCACATGTGTCTCATAAGACAAAGGGCCTAGCTCTAACCTTTTATCTTCTTCAGGCAAGAATTGGATTTTACCTATAAGGCACATTGTACCAGGGGAATACTGATTTGTAGGCTCATTTCAGCGCTGCCCACCCATGAAGGCACTGGGCCTTAGGCTTTAAGTGGACTTGTTTGCTGAACAGTGAATATAAACTAGTAAAAAGGCAACTACTAGCCTTGGTGCTCTCCTGCTGACTGCTGCAAGGTCTCAGAACTACTTCGTTAAAGGAGTTTATAATTAAAAGGAGCAGAACTGTTAGGAATAAACTCCCCATTGGACGGGGAGAAAAGAATGTGTTGGGAATCTGAGTGAGTGTTTGCTTGAACGTGGACTGGTCAAGTTCACAACATTGGTACACACAGGAGTTTGCTGGAGGGCGAACAGGAACCTGACAAGCAAAATGCAGAAAACAAGACACTGGACTTTTTGCCATTTTATCTTCAGTATTAATGTTGTGTTTACATGGGAGGAAGACATGAGGTGCACTACCCCTTGCAGGGCTATTTGTAATTTCTGTTGCAATGTTAATAGAGGAAGCAGAAACAACTCAGTGAGAAATGTGTCTGTCTCCCTATCCCAAACCCCAAACAACATGTACCAATACCACTGCCTGAGCTGGGAAATGGATCCACATTGCGTTCTGCTCCCATTTTTCCATTTTTTTTTTCAGCCACTGGACCTACTTTCCTCCCCACCTCATCCCTCTAGAGCTTGGTTTTATTTCTAACGTGACATTTTGTGAGAGATTTCTGTTACGGTGGAAACCACACAGTTAAACCAGACATTTAAACTACAAATATCAGTTCATCATTCTGTGTATATATAAGAAAAGCCAAAAAAGGCAATATCTTTGACAAGAAATAAAAAGGGGCGGGAGGCTGTGTGTAGTTTTCACTTTTTCCCCTGGGAGTGTTGGCTGCATAAGAATATATCACTGCATGATTTTCCAAAGAGCTCTTTTTTCTGTTCTTAAAGGCTTTATGTAAAGATTTACATAAAAAGCTGGAAAGAACTGGGAAGAAGTGAAATTAGTGCTCAGTTCTGGCTAAGGTATATTCTTTTAAAAACATCAAAGTCTTAACAGGTCACTGTGCTGATTGAGAGTGAGAAGAGCCCTGTAGCATAAAGACTTTGATTAATCAGTGTGCAGAAAGATCCCAAAAACTGACCTAAGACAGGCTAACACTTGTTGTACCTACATGAAATCTCCAGTCAGAACTTCAGTGTGGCCACGATCATGTTCCATATGTATTAAAAATTTTCATTTCCAGATGTACATTTCTCCTTGGCTTAACAACATTGCTCGAGGATGGACTGGATTACCCTACAGCAGCATAACGTGTGCATTATTTGGCTGTACCATTATCAGCATTCTTCTCATTATTCTCTTCTCAGCAGTGAAGGATGCGGGAGCAGAGAGGTAATAATTTTCTACTTGCCTGACAGTACAGTGAGTCTTGGGACCACCTGGGTAGGCTTAGGTGTGCTGGCTGCTGTAACCAGCTCAGAGATTGGTAGTAGGTACAAAGAGTCCCTTTTTTTGTCCTTACAGACACTGCACTGACTTGTATCTGTCGTGTCACATTTGTCTCTGTGCTTCATAATTTGAGAAGTGTGGGTCTTGGGGGTTTTTAGCACATTTCAAACAATTTACTTGATGGCAAGTTAGGATTACATACCTGTCTGTGACTGCCAGGGCTCCTCCAACACCGTGAAAAAATCCACCACCGACCACAAAAATATTCTCAACTCAGTTAAAACACTGTCTGTCTTCCAGCCCTCCGCTGTAGAAAGTATTTTCTAGTTACTTCGTTACTTAATTCTCAATTTTCTCCTGAAATCTTCCAGAAATAGCAGATAAACCTGGTGACTTAATGCCTTTGATTTATTGATTTGTTCCACCAACTTCTCTCTTGAGTCTTCAATCTATGACCTCTCCTTATCTTTGATATTTGGAAAGTGTGAATCTCTCATTTAGATACCACTCCAGCACCCTCTCAGTGCAGACTGATGCAAATAAATAATTTAGATTCTTGGCAATGTCCTTATTGTCTTTAATTGTTTCTTCTTGTTTGGGGTGGCCTGGCCATTATCTCCAGTTTCTGCTTTTGGTGTATTGAGCAAATGTTCATTTTCAGTTTTAGCTTCCTACCGGTTGCCCTTCAGATTCCCTCTTAGCTTCCTCCAACTGCGTCTTAACTATTACATACCTTCCTTTCAGCTTTACAGAGTTTTATTTCTATTCTCTGAAAGTTTCCTGTTTGGACTGAGTAACTTCTAAAATTTCCCATTTAGTCATATCAACATTTCCTTGTCTTTGTCTTCCATTCATCCAAGGGGTACCATACTCCATGGCTGTCTATCAGCCCTTTCTATTTTAATCTGAGGATTTCAGTTTTTATAGTCCTTTTATTTAGAGCCATTGGTTCTTTAAAAAGAGGTTTTTGTTTTTAAGTTTACCTTGAATGTCACCTTACTAGGATTTAAGGGTATTGTCCTCTTTAACCTTCCTAAATGCTCACCTTTTCCTAATTAGGGGATCAGAAATAAAATATTACAGAAATTGAGCTCTTATCTTGACACATTTTCTTCTGTGTCTCCCTTTTCCCTCTCCACTACAAAACATTGACATTTAGGAGTCATTGCAAACTTTTCAAGTCCAAAAGCCAGAACTCTCTATTTTCCAGCACCTTTTGACATTCCACCACTTTCAGACGTAATTACTATTCCAAATAATAACCAGCTGCCTGTCACCTAGTTCTCCTATTTTTGTTTTCATGCTTCTCCCTGTGAGGTAACAGGCTCTGCAAGTTCACGTTTTGAATGAAACACTTATTTGATACCTTTTCATAACCTTCTGATAGTTTCCGTGATTTTTCTCTGTTGTCAGAGTAGATATATCTATATAGAGAGATACATACACACACGTATATATATACACACACTTTCAAAAGTTTGGCTGTAGTTTCCAACCTATCATTTTCTAGTTATATCATCTAAGGATCATCATTTGCCTATCTAGCAGACATAGAAAATGTCTCTTTTTATCCAGGAGAGTTGTTAGAATCTATCAGGTTTTTCCCAAGTCCTAGTTACAGTAATTCTTTCCAGCCTTGCTAGTTTCCTATGTAAAGAATCTGGTCCCATTTCATAATTTGTTATTATTTTTCTATTTGTAATCACTGTTTTGGGTGCCATGGCATAAAGGAGTTAGCAGCTGTACCTGCAGTTCCATTGCCTTAGTTAGACTGAATATGACGCATGCTCCCATTACTCCTAAAGTACTGATTTTTTTACGTGTTCGGCTTCATGTGGTTTGTTGGTAAATCGTAAGCTGCATTTTCCTTTTACTGCAACAAGCAGAGGCACTTTGTAGTGTTATTTGCAGTAGTTGTTGCAGCAGAGCAAGCCCTGTGTTAGAGGGAAAAGCACAAAAACCTCGTCAGAATCATAGCTGCTGTTTCTCTCCACAGGGGAAAATAAGGCCCTAGCACAACTGAACAGTTTTATAAATGCCCTGCACAAAGCACATTGCACATTATTTTCTGGTAGGTATAATCATACATCGTCCAATTAAACATGAAAAATACATTTTTAATGTTCTCATTTTTATGTGCAATTCTACCCAGAAGATAATGCATTTCCTTCTCTGTCTTGCCAGTTTTCCCCATTACTCCAGCCTGCCTAATAGCCCCATCTGTTTTTGGCTGAGAAAGATTAATGGCCAGAAGCACTGGGAGTCCTGACAAATCAGCAGAGATATTACTCTTAGGCATTGCTCAGGACATTCCTTCCTACTCTGCCAGATACTGTATGGGTGTTCCTCAGGTTTTAGGGCAGTAGCAGCATCAGAACACAGCAAGCTCAGCAAGTGGGGTGAGTGTCATTATTTATGAACTTCAACCAGGTCTAACACATTCAGTGGTGGGAGTGCTAGAAAGAGAATGTATCACTGTTAACTCAAAACATATTTCAACATTAGAGAAAAAATAGCAGTTAAGTTTCTGCAACTCCACTAGGTGAGACTGGAACAAAAAAGTCGCTAGCAGACAATGCCAGCCAATAATTAGGTATTTCCACTGCAGCACTGAAAGTGCAGAAGCACTGATAGCTCAATGAAGTCACTTTTACAGTAGTAATTAATAATGTATATTCAGATGGTGTGTTTACATCCAAACGCTTATGTGTATTGGGGATTATTTGAAGACTGTTACTTTTTTTCACAATATAAAATTGCTTGGAAAAGCTGCTGGCTGTGCACGGCAAATTATGGCTCAGGAAATGCTTAAAAACCTTGGTTTAGAAAAATCTTGGTTTTATAAGAGTTGGTTTTATGAGTAGTTATACATTCCCAAAACAGAGCACAAAGTCCTTGAGAATTTCAAGAGGAGTTATGTATGCATCAGTTGGTTGGAACATTTTCCTCTTACCCTTACTTGAGATTTGGCGTTTATTTACAGAGTAGAATTATGATATTGAGTTGAAAAAAATAATCTGGGAATTAGAAAGCCAGCCAAATATTTATTTATGTGGTCAGTCATATGAATATATTTGTTCAGATGTGTTAGTGGATACTCCAGTGGAAGTGTTAGGTCACTGAAAGTGTCAGGATGCAAACAATCTGAAGCCTGGGCTAAGAGTTTAGTATTTGTTCAGTTATTCTGTGTAGTTTCTCCTCATATGGTAAGAGCACCTTCGTTGCTCCCAGCAAATTACTGTTTCTGTAGGGTTAAAATGTCTTAAGCATCTGTGACATGAATTTGTGGAAGTCACTGTGCAGGTAGCAAAGGCTGCATTTGGGAGCTACTTGGTCCATTCCCGCAAGACACAAGATTTCATTCCGAAAGAAACAGTTCTGACCTGAGGGTAATTGTCTCACCAGGGATTTAGACACCCTACCCTTACCAGATACATTCAAGAAGAGGTCCCCAAACACATTAGGCCAGGTAATTAAAGCCAAGCTTAGCCTATTTCTGAATATTATAGCAACATAATTGTGAGTCAATGGAAGTGTGAATTTTCAGCATTAACCATTGTATCACAAGGCTTGTGATGAGGCTGCAGATTCAATCACATGGAAGTTAGAGGATGTGAAATTTCAAGTTGCTGGTGGAATTGGTGATTTACTCATAACACTTCTTTCTGTCCCTTCACACATATATAGTAGGACATAGTCTGTGCACAATTCTTCATTCAGGTTTTTTTGAGGGAGTTCTCTTTCTTTCTTTCTCTGCACAGAGTGCATGCTATTTAGGTGAATGAAGCAGCTGGGTGTATGATACTTCTTTTTACTTTTTCTTTCATTGAGATTTTCATAATATGATAGCAGTCTTAATTATTAGCAAAGACAGGCGCTTTTTTTCCCAAAGGATAAGTATGACCTGTGGTTTAGGAAAATCAATTATCCCCCATGCTTGCAGACTTTCAGAGCAGAATACCTGCAGTTCTGTTCTACAGGCTTTTTTCATGTGGAGGGGAGCCTATAAAGCTGATGGAAGTCACACATTCAGAGGCCTTGTAGCACTCACCTCCAGCCTACAAATGCTAACAGCTGAACTTGCAAGAGTGATGAATCCCAACTCTGTCCAAGCATGTCTGCTCCATCACTGGGACCACTGTAAAGACTATCAGTAGTCTATCAGGTAAGCAAAGAAAAATTGAGTAAATAATTGCAGGTGAGGGTATGATGGGTTGATTTTAGGTAGCTAGATTTCCAGAGGAATGAGGAAGACACAAGCATTTTGAAGTCCCTCAGAAGATCTGTTCATAGGATGTGTGGGCTGGACTAACCACATTCTGGATTTGTGGCATTTCTTAATGAACGCTGGCCAATGTGGCCCACCTGCAGTAAATTCTGTGGATTGTAAAATTCTTGAAAGCACTAAGATTAAACTATTCTCAGCCCAAATATATTTAATTTTCTTCAATTCTTTGGATTCTGACACTGATTCTTTGGTGCTCTTAAGAAAAAGGAAAAAAAGAAAAAGGATAATAGCAACTTGATAACAGTAGGAGTCTTGACTATCCAGCCTTTCTTAAATTGTAGCACTGAGGTCAATGGTTGGGGTAAAGCTAGGGTTAGTGGGGTTCATAGAATTTCTTTTGATCTGCCTGTGGAACTCCTGTTCCAGCAGTGCTCTCCAGTGATGCTATAAGGGGAGGAACCTGGATCCAATGCGGATTGATCAGTGAGCTCTTCATCCAGTCCGACCTAACCACCAGCAGCAGGAAAGAGGGAGCACCACAACTTGTGACTATTTTTAGATGGCAATAGTGAGTTCAGTATGAAATCTGTTATTTTGATGATAGACTTTGCTGAGCTTTTCTGCATTTTAGATGTACACTTGCTGTGAGTGACAGAGGCCCCTTGGGGTGAGGAAAAGATGAGACTCAGCAGTTTGCTGGTCCAGAATGAGAACAAGGGATGTGTATATTTTCCCTTGACACCTTGCCCAGTGTTTACTAATTATATGAGCACCAATTAATCCAGCTGACCTGAGACTCAGTGTTCAGGCCAGGCAGTAAGCTTTCTGCTGTGTTGATAAGAGAAAAGACAGATAAGCAAAATTATGTTTTCTCTCCATAACATGAATGAATATTTTCATACGGGTTCAAATGGCTCACAGAGAGTTTATATCTTGTATTTTTCACTCTTAAGTCTTATTCAATGAACAGAAAAGGCAATTAAAAAGAATATAAAAAATAAAGCTATTGAGTACTGTAAGGACCCACAAGGATTAACATTCACAGAGAGTCATTAATATAAAATATCCATGTTAACCTGCCAGCTTTTCTCATAAATGCAGAGAATACAGGCAGTATCACCATCTTTCTGTTTACACTTCACAGTGTAAAGGCATGTACTAAAAACAACTCTCTAAATCAGATCACCCAAGACACAAATCTTTTCTAAATTTTATTGCTTTCGTTTCCATTTTCATAAGTGAAATTAAAAGTTTGCAAAATGCTTTTTTTAATTCATGTTGTTCAGTTTAGATATTGATATTCACAGTTGAACATGAGTCAGCAGTGCCCTGGAGCCAGGAGGGCCAACCCTGTCCTGGGGTGCACCAGGCCCAGCATGGCCAGCTGGGAAGGGAGGGGATTGTCCCCTCTGCTCTGAGCTGGGGCAGCCTCACCTCCAGTGCTGGGCACAGTTTGGGGTGCCAGTGTAAGAAGGGTCTAAAGCTGTTAAGAGACCATGAAAGATGCTGAAGGGTTTAGAGGGGAAGCCATAGGTGTCTGAGATAATTTGGCTTTTTCAGCCTGGAGAAGGAACCTGGGGGGAGACCTCACTGTGGTTTGCACCTTCCTCATGAGGGGAGGAGGAGGGGCAGACACTGATCTCTCTGTGACCACAACAGAACCCAGGGAACGGCCTGAAGTTGTGTCAGGGAAGGTTTAGGTTGGATATCAGGAAAAGTTCTTCACTCAGAGGGTGGTTGGGCGCTGGAACAGGTTCTCCAGGGAAGTTGGTCACAGCATTGAGCCTGAGAAAAGTTCAAAAAGCATCTGGACAATATTCTCAGGCACATGGTGTGACTCTTGGGAATGGTCCTGTCCAGGGCCAGGATCTGGACTCTGTGATCATTGTGGGTCCTTTCCAATTTGGGACATTCTGTGATTCTATTCTTTTTATTTATTATGTTGCAGCTTTCTTCTGCATCTGTCAGACTTGAAAATATTACAGCATTGTCTGTGGAGAAGAACAGAACTGAGGGGTCATTGAGTTGTCCTCCATGTTAGTGCAGGGAAAGTCTTTCCTGTAGCCTGGGGGATTTTTTTAATTAGTTTGTGCTATCACAGGTTTTATTTCTACCTTAGCGATGTCTCTTCCAGTAAGTGTGAAAGTCTTCTGGCTAATACTAGACCACTGCATGAGTTCATTACTGGAGCAGTGTTTCTCACATGGCACCTGAGCCTCCACACAAATTTATTCTGGAGGGGTTTTTTTTTCAATTTTAATCTTCAAGTTACACCTGATAAAGAATCCATCATTTTGAAGCTGTAAAAAACAGTTTCACTATGTCTTGGTTTATTTTTAGCATACTCATTTTGTTCAAACTTTTCTGTCTACTACATCCATAGACCTTCCAGGAAAATACTATTTTGAGAGAGCCCCCCAGTCCTCTGGGCCTGGAATCAGCAGCACTGTGAGGGTTAGTAATCAGCTCAAGCCAGGAATTTTAGCACACATTTCTAATATTTACAGATTTCCCCCTGTTTCTGTAGGGTTCAATTTCAGGATCTTTTTTCAGCCAGCTCATTCTTGTGTTTTCCACTTTTTCCCCATGTTCCCATCTACTGCAGCCCTAAATCCACGTTTATATCCACCTTAGGCTGGTGTTGACAGGCATTTTAAAGACAATATAGACAACTTTCACAGTGCTGAGATCTGGTTATAACTGTTACATAGAGAAAAGATACCTCTCCATTCCTGGCTCCCTTAAACTATCAAGAACATGTTAAATTTTAAAATAAAAGAGA
>VWYP01029833.1:0-23422 GCA_013400435.1 Pycnonotus jocosus
CCCATATTTATCCATTTTCCCCACAGTAAGTTAATGCTCCTAGAAAAACAGGGCATTTTGTGAATGCACATATAAGCATTTACTATCCTGCAAGCCAGTTTCGTGTGATGCTTTCAAATATTTGCTTGGTAAACAACCATTAGTTCAAAATTCCAGCGTGTGCTACCGGGAAGGGAAATTACTGAGCACGACAGGCAAAAAGTGACACAGTGGGGCACTGAGAGCCTGTCTCTGCTTAATCCTGGGCCTGTAATTAATCACAGAACACTTTCTCATGACAGTGTGCACTCATCTTAAGGCTGAGAGGAAATCTGCTCCATTCAACAGCTGAATTACTTCCAGAATTACTGAGCAGCACAAGAGGAAGGGAGTTTCTGCTCTCAGCCCTCTTCTCCCCAGGGATCACAACACAACAATCTACAGCTCTCTAGCTCTAAGATCACTGATAAAGAACATTTTAGTAATTCTGTCCAGCTCAAGGGACAGCACCTGGTGTTTAGGATGTCAAGATAAGCCTTTCATAAAGTTGATCCTTACCTTGTAGCTAGCAACAGCTAGTTTGGATAGGCCATCTACGTAAGGGCCATAAACACTGTGTTCTCTAACCTTTAATGACTGACGGCTTCTGGTTGGGGGGAAAAAAAAGGGATTTATAAGCACATGACTGACTTAGGACAACATTTACACAAAGTCCATTTCTCACTGACACATCTCAAACAGGATGGTCTCACAAATACCCACTGAAGCACAGAGCAAGGGCCCAGAATGCAAACAAAACAAGCTTTATAACACATAAAAAGCTGACACAGACAGTGTTGTCACTTCACAAAAGGTAAATTTACTCCAAGCTTTTAGTCTTGCTACTTTTGTTTTGATTTATAATGAGGAGATGCTGAGATCAGGAAGCAGCAAAAGCCATCCTAGGCAAATGTTTTAGGGATCCATTAAGGCAAACTGGTTATGGAAAGGAAGAGTGTAGGACAAATGCTACAGTGCCATTCACACACAAATTCCGTACCCTTTGGGGTCAAGGAGATCTCTGACTTTCTCATTGTAAATCTCCATGTAGGATACTTCCACTTTGAAACTCTGCTCTTCATTTTCTTCTTTCTGTGCTCTTTCAAAGAGTCCGCTGCAAAGTCTGGGGATTAATCCGGGCTGATCAGCAGTACCCATCATGGTGTAGGATTTTCCTGACCCTGTGTGAGGGAAGCTGTGATTAGAGAACATGCAGAGTTCCTATCGATAGGAAATAGAAGAGGTTAAAAAAAAGGGGTTTTTGCATTACAGTGGAAGATATTTGTTAAAGTAACCCAAACACCTAAGCAAACACCTTAAAGTAACCTAAACATCTGAGCTAAAGACTATTTTAATGAAAAGGAAAAGGAGAAATTTGGTTCAGAGTGCTGGAGAACTTTCAGGTAGATACAGCTTTACTGTAGATGACAAACCACTAACACCCACAATAAGAAAACTCTTCATATTACTCTTTAAATATTACATTAAAATGACAATTCAAGATTATTTTAACCACAGAGGCAGAAAATCCGAGCGATGCTCTGAGCTCAAGGACGATCACAGTCACGGCAAAGGTTATAATAAGAAGTGTGAGAAATAAGGGCAGCCAGCAGCAACAAAACCTTACTTCTCATCCTGCTCACCTCCTATCTGATGTTACAAAAGAGGAAAACATTTCTTATCTGCGTTAGAAGGGCATTTCTCCTCACACAATGTCACAAGAGTCGTGGAAAGAACCTCCAGCCAGAACATTCCACCTTTGGAGGGAACACTTCTCCCTTGCTCTGGGACTCACCCGTTTGCCCATAGGCAAAGATACAAGCGTTGTAGCCTTCAAAGGCATTCTGAAGAATATTCTCTCCAAGGCACTTGAAAACAACATCTTGACCTAGAAAATAGAACACACAGGCCAACACTGTAACACGGCAAGAGCTTTTTGTCCCTTGATTTGGATTCTTCGACAATCGGGTAAAAGCTGTGAGGGTTTTCCTGCTGTTGCTGCCTGAATCACATCGAGTGTTTGCTCCCTGGAAAAGAGCAGAGGTGCTCCAGATTTATTCTGCTGTAAAAATCAGGGGCTGGGATTATCACAGATATACCTGGATGTGCTTAAAGCAACTTCCTATCAAGGTTCATACTCAGAAGTTTTATCAGCAGAGAATCTACGATCAACTGCAGAATTTAATCTGCTGGGGAACGACACCTCCTCAAAATATACTCAAGCTGTGCATTTTACTGACAGTCAGTTGATTTTAATCCAAGGGAATCAGCAGAGCACTGGAAAATATTACTGTGTAAGATATTGGATAACACCACGAGGAGATTTTTGCAGAAAAGGAATCACAAGTATGTGGAAGATGTGGATATTCACAGGATATTTTGCACTGGCAAAAAGTAAGGTGTATCACTTCTCTTGTAATTGAACTTTGAGGTTTTTTGGACCATTTTCCAAGCAGAGGAAGGAAGGCTTAAAATATCTGGGTAGTAACTACTCGAACAAAATCTATTTTCAGAATTAATTTTGCAACCAGAAAAACTCAAGTCTGAGCAAGGCATGACAGAACTTTATGGACTGAAAAGTCCTCTCTAATAATGTTCCTTTAAGCTCTTCCTTTCTCTCACTCAAGTTCTTATCTTTACAGCCAAATCCATGCTAAATTCCCCATTAAAACACCAAGAGCTGTGCCAGGCTCAGCTGGGGAACACTACCAATGTATAACAGACCAAAATATCAATTATATAGGCATCACTGTTAGTTTGAGAAACAAAGTATGTAATATTCCTCATGTAATTTGTATGGCTGAAAGTGTCACATTTTTCTCAGTGCCTTGATAGGTTACTATTCATTAGTTATTTGTTAGAGAGATTAAAATTAAGAAGTGTATGTGTCCTTGATTTTTCTTATGATTTTTCATAAAACAAATGTTAACAAGTTCAACTGATCCCAAATTTTAAAGGATAACAACTATGAATGGAATAAATTATAGGAGTGATAAGTCCAAATATATTTCATATTTCACCAGAAATACATGTCAAAATGCATTATAATAATACATAGAAAACTTGTAATTGAATACATTACACATTCTCACTAAAGCATCTGAATTCATATACACTTAAATGAAATTAGGCTTTTATTAATACTATTTTATTAGATTTTACTATGATGCCAAACTCCCATCAGCACTGAAAAACATTAAATTACATATGACAATGCTCCTCAAAAGAAATAAATGGATTTAATGCATTTTAAAATGATGGAGTTGGAGCAGAATTTTAAATAAAGCTGTAAATAGGAGTAAGCATCATTGTGCTGAGTTTCTCCACTCTCTGCACTGCAAATGGGTGGCAGTGCCCATTGCTATTGTCATCTTCAGAGAAAAGAAACTGGAATGATTGAAGATTTCCCTTTGACAGCAGCCAGTCATATAAGGGACAGCACTTTGTGCCATATGGCCTGAGTGTCCTGCAGCAAGGTCTGTATTTTAATCAGATCATTCCCACTTGGAGACAACCAAGACACAGTAAATATTATATTACCTGCATATTTTTCTTTGACAGATTCATCCATAGACCAAAAGCAGTGATCATATGCAAACACCTGCAGGGAAACAACCAGGACACCTTAGAACGGCTGCTGGCAAATCCAACACGTTATTCACATCCTGACATTCTGAACTCAACACACACATTCCCACTGAAGTCCTTATTTTCAAGGAGTTTGAGGCCTAAACAAACACTTCATTTCCCTGGATGTTTTTATTTGTTCCTTGTTTCTTTTTGTTCCTTTCTGTGCCAGCCTGACTCCCCACCCTCCATGTGCCAACCCAGTGGATGTCAAGGACCTCTCCACTTCTCCCTCCAAACCCATCCTTGCAATTCATCTTTCACCAGAGTTTCTCTTGTGCAAACTGACAGATGTCCTCTAGCTCTTTCTGCCTCCCATCTCCCCTTGCCTCTTGTCTGCATAAATTAAAAACAAGCCTTAGGGTAGGGAGCTCTTTCCATACAAGAGGAGCATGTATTTATTTACATTCCATGACAAACCAAAGCAGCCATGGAAATCTAATATTTGCAAAGAATAATAGAAAGCAAATCAGCTTTATCATGAAAAGTGCAGCACTATAATATTTACATAATACAGAAAACTTTCAATTTTGCCATAAATCCATCGAAAGGTCCACAGGCACCTTTCATCCTGAAACATGACCTGAAAATAACAGAATGTATATTTTGGGACAGATGTTTGCAAAAACAGCTCCCCTGGGTATGTATCTGGAAGGAAAAATATTAATTAGGGTAATGTCTGACCTAGATTTGCACGGGTAAAATTTATTCTGTAGGATGTAGGAAAAGGGAAGTACAATGTGGGGCTCTCTGGCTGTGGATTTCCCCTCTAAGCTTAATGGAAGTTGCTCTTTCCCTTTTGGATGTCCTGCATTGTTACGTTGCTGACTACCAACACTTAGGAAAATGCTTAACGTAGCAAAATCCTTGAAATTTAAATAACTTATCTTCAAAAATACATTGTTTCCCCCCCTCCCCCCCATACTACACTGATGTACCAGCATCAAGAGATAAAGTAGTTATTTTATATCCTCTAACTGAGGAAAATAACAACTTCTGTATTAAAAATTAAGGTGCCTTTTTTCCCCCCTTTGAATTAATTTTACAGCTAAACATATTATTAAAACATCCCCAGCCTTCAGAACATTTAATAAAACACCACTGGCTGTATGAGCACATCCATGGAGCTGAACCCTGATATGCCAGGGCAGAGCCTTCAGAACAAGCACAAAGTCACGGGACCATAAAAACAAAATGAGTTTGCTTTAACACAAGTACGAGAAAATGCTTTTTAAAAGCCCACAAAGAACAAATATCCTCCATTCAGAGTCTGCAGTGCTGAGTGTGGATGTTCTCATTTGTTCCTCTGACTCATTTCTTGGCACGGGCTGTACAGAGCATTTCTGCAGCAAGGAGATGCTTCGAGTTTCTTACTCAGCAGCTGATCAGCCACAGAGCTCTGCAAAATGCTTTTAATATTTGGATAACCCAAGAGAGAGCAAGTGATAGGAGACACCTCTCACACACTGATAAAAGCCCTTACCTTTGGGTGAGTCCTGCTGTTCCCCAATGCATCAGGAGTGGAAAGGATTTGGTACAAGGTCAGGGGAAGAAAAAAAAAAAAAAAGACAAAAGAAAAACAAGGATTGTTAGTTGTAGTGATTTTAGCTTAACTGTGCTATCATTAATCATTGGAATGCTGTATTTAAAATGTTCGTTTCTCTCCTTGCTCACAGATCTTAAGTCATTTTTTAAACCCTTTCAGGGGCAAGATTTGAGATGCTGCTCAGAGTTGATTTAAAATTCAAAGCCACTGATTTTCCTCATGCTGCACCTCTTTCTCATTCTCTCATTTTCTTGTGGCACCTCTCCCTCTCACTGGATGGCATTGCCTCTTAAAAACAAAGTACCCAAGCAACATAAAAATTTCCAAAACCACTTGAACAGGAACTTCAGGAGTGTTATTCAAGAGGAAATTTCAGAGTCCAGCCCCTGGGCTTGCCCAGCCCAGCTCTCTTTGGTTGCTGGGACAGCAGAGCAAACATTTGCTTCCCCAAAAGAATGAGCAGAGAACAGCAATTCCTCTGCTCTGTTATGTGCAGAATTTAAAAGTTTGGGGGTTTTTGTTTGTTTGTTTTTAAGCAAGTACAAAATCACTGAAGTGACCTTTAAAATACCAGCCAGTGGATGACTGCAGGTTATGCAGCCTCCCCACATCAGAGGCTGGAGAAAAGCAGCAACCACACAACAAGCCACTGAGACTCCCCTTGTCCTGGACCTCCCAAATGACATTAGGAAACTCTTGACATCAGCAACGAGTAAAGTCTTGTGACAAGCAACACTGATTTCTTTTGAACAGAGCAGGAGAAAGACATGGGAGCCATACAGGATTACCCTCAGAGCTCCTGCTGCTCACAGGGCTTGAGAAGCCGGTTTAAAAATAGTAATTTCTGAGCGTTGTCTCTCAAAAACTATTATTTATTACGCAAATAAATCACCTCTTTTGTACTCCTGCCTGGATCTGCTGTGTGTATCTGTTTGACAGAAGAGGAATGACGGGCACTTGGGAGAGCAGGATGATTATTTAAGTCAAGGTCACCCCATGTCACGGGGTCATCCAAGTCAGCAGTGACAACATGACCCCTTTTCCTCTGCCATCTGGCTTAGCTGAAATAAAGGCTCTCCCAAGGTCCTTGGCAGCCAGCTTGGTGTGGACTCTCAGCTGTTGCTCCTGGGTGGATTTTATTGAGGGAATCTCCTTCACTGGGGCTTTGATCCAGACACAAGAGACTCCAGAAAGCCCCTCTGGATCCCCCTCAGAGAGACACTGGAGCATTTTCATGGCTTTCTGTGCTCTGAAATGCTCATGGAGCACTTTGCTGCAGGATTTCACTGGAAACTGCTTTCAGAGAAGCTCTGTTTATAGGGCAGGTTAATCACTACTCCTACAACAACATCCACCTTGTAAAACAAAGGGAACAGCAAGCCTGGATTCAGAGTCTGAGTTTAACACTCAGAGATGTGACACTGCCCTGCTCACAGCCCCCAGCCCAATTCCAAGGCAGGGTTATATTGCAACAACCCAGCTGATCTGCCCAGCCCTCAATATAGCGCATATTATTGAGTATTTGGGTTAAAGCAGCCATAAGGACATAATCTGAGAAGTTCTATCACAGATACAATTTTAAGACGATGGATTACACAGGGCTATGTATCACCAAGCTTAACTTAAAGACCTTTAGTCTGAACGAAGCATCTCATTTTCTGAAGGGCTGCACAAACACACAAACCCAGGTCTTGAGCCTTGCTTAATCCAAAATGTGAGGGAACAGAAGCCCCACAAAACCCAGCATTTGGGATTACAGCACAGCTACACAGAGCTGCAGCTTGTTAGATGTACTTTTGACCATGAAGAGAATAAATGGGACAAATGTTTCCCCAAGGAAAGCATTAAGGGTGCAGCCTGCATCACACAGCATTGTGCTGTGCACACATGAGCCCATTAAAGCTGCAGCTGCGTGCTGGGCCCAGAAACCCATGAAAAGATTTTTAGCCTGATTCAAAATCCCTTGGGAAATGAATAGATGGGGAAATAGAGCACCCACAGCAGCCTGGTTGGCTGCAAGGACACGCTGGGAGTGCTGGGTGTTCACACCCAAGTGCTCCCATCCATCCCAGAGGTGAGGAAAAGGTAAATACCAAGGGCAGCATCACCCACACAGCAGGGAAGGATCTCCTACAACAAAATAAAACCCTGACATGTGCAAAGAACAGAGAGGTGACTTTCCCCCTCTACTCTGCTCTTGTCAGAGCCCACCTGGAATGCTGCACACAGTTCTGGTGTCCTCAGCATGGGAAGGACATGGAACTGCTGGAGCAAGTCCAGAGGAGGCCATGAGGTTTGTAAAAGAACTGGAGCACCTCCCCTAAGGAGACAGGCTGGGGAATTTCGGGCTGTTCAGCCTGGAAAAGGTTGTGTGGAGACCACACAACACCTTCCAGTGCCTGAAGGGTGACAGAGAAGCTGGAGAGGGACTGCACATCATGAACTGGAGTGACAGCACAAGGGAGAATGGGCTCAAACTGGAAGAGAGGAAATTTAAGCTGGATATCTGGAAGGAATTGCTTCCCATGAGGGTAGGGAGGACCTGGCACAGAGAAGCTTCCAGGTATGATGCAGCCACAGCTGCTCTGGCCAACCTGTGCCAAGGCCTCTCCATTCTCCCAGCCAGGAATTCCTTCCCAATACCCCATCTATCCCTGTCCTCTGACAGTGGGAAGCCATTCCCTGTGTCCTGTCCCTCCATCCCCTGTCCCCAGTCCCTCTCCATCCCCAAGGATGTGCCATTCTGAGGTGCAGGCACAGATCCTCGGCTCACAGCCAAAAATTCTCATCTATCTCTGATACAGCAGAAGCATCCGAGGCAGAGCGGGAAAACTTATCTTTGAGCCACTAAAGGATGCCACCAAGATGCTTCCAGCTACTTGTTTTCACTTGTATCCAGCCTGACAGGAATTTGCCAACTCCCTTCTTTTATCTCTTCTCAGCTCAATGTCAAACAGAAGCAAGGGGACTCTTAACGTATCCAACTTAATTCTAAAATTAAAAAAGGAGGAAGACTACTCCAAAACAACATCCTACATTTAACAGTATTTCATTTGTTGCAGGAAATTGCAGTGGGATGATCTTTAAGGTCTTTTCCAACTCAAATCATTTGGTGATTCCATGAATATATCCTGCTGTTTGAAAACTGAATGAAGACATGGAGCTTGGGTAATAATTTCTGTTTAAACTACTTCTTACACAGTGTAAATGTGTCCTGATCAAGCTTCTTGTTTAGGACACACTTGCTTTTCTATGAATATTCTGGTGGTTCCGCAGATCCCAAGCATAATGTAAAATATAAATAAAATCAAAGCAGGTCCCAGCTGAGACCATCAGCATATGTGCAACACCATTACTGCTTCAGTTTTTTAACAGAATAATTAAATTACATATTCAAACACAATAAACTGTTTGACCACGGTTATTAGCAGCATTTTAGTAACATCCAGTTTTTCCACGTTCAGAAGGGGAAGGAAGCTTTAGTAAGCTTAAGTGTATTTCAGATTGTGCAAATGTTGAGAGGGAAAACACTCCAGCAAAGGAGCAGAGGTGAGCCCTGGCTGGGAAGAGAAGAGCTCAGCCCTTATCTCTTCTGCCTGGCTGACCCTACAGCTCCCACACAGCAGCCAGCTGGCAAATCAGCACATGCTCTAAATCAGTCACAGCACATCTCGCCTCTTGTCTCAATCAGAAACAGGCAGATGGGGCAAAGGGAGGAGAAAGGTGGGAGGTGGCAGGGCAGGAGGCAGAGGAAAGGGCTCCAGAAGCTCTAGGACAGGAGCTGAGACACCAGCCATGGGTTTTCTTCTCTGTAATTTTTTTTGAAAAAGAACATTTCCCGTGGCAACAGCGACTGCAACAACATCCAAACTGTACATCTGAGTGATTACTGCCAAGTGGCACAAGGCCATGCTGGATTTATGGAATTGAAACATAACATTTTGTCATTTTCAGAAGCTTGTGGACTAGCAAAATGCAATACAAATTTGAGGGTTAGAAAAAAGAAAGAAAAAAAAAAAGAGAGGCAACAATTCCAACTATGAATCAGGAAAGTCTCAGCAAATCTTTCCAGAAATTCTTACTGCTTTCCACTTTCAATCTTCCATAACCATTGCAAAAACAACCATATCAGATTCCAGTGTAATTACTGCTATTTTATGCCCTTCAGCACAAACTGTCCAGCATAAACTCTAGAAATCAGCTAAAAATGCAGCTAGAAAAAGAAACTGATGGGGAAAAACTCCTTGGGGTTTACAAGTGAAAAGGTGGCAGGGTCTCCCAGAGATCACTCTGTAAGGCCACATCTTTATCTTCCCAGCTGGCTTTAAAAAATACTATTATTAAAAATAAAGTTGACATGATGTGTAACAGTAATTTACTCTTTGGATCCAGTCATTCTGGGATTTTATTAATAAGCTGTTGCAGACAGAAGCTCTACAATAACTGTGCTAGGTTCTGACAGATACAACAGCATCATTTACCAATATTCCATGAAATCAAAGAACTAAAGTTACATTGAGCAGAGTTTGTCACCCCTTCAGATCTTTCCTTCTTTTCTTTCCCTGGTTAAGTATGGCTCAAAATAGCACCGGTATGGAAAACCCTGAATCACAATTCCTTTTGTGGCTCCTGTGCAGTGTTTTCATGGAATCACAGAGTGGTTTGGGTTGGAAGGGACCTTAAAGATCATCCTGCTGCAATCCTGTGCCTTTGGCAGTGATACTTTCCACTGGGATGAAAGGTGTTTTCCCTTATTCCTTCTCACTCGCCTGCCATGAGCTTCCCTACTCAAACCCAGCAGAGCCAGAAGCACTTCAGAACATCAAATATCCCATTCTCAGCACCTCAAGATGGAGCTGTGCTGAGCAAACGAGGCTCTGTTTGAAGAGCAGTGGGTTAAAACATCATGGATTTCATGGACTGAAGGGTTCCTCAAGAAAACCCATCCTTCAAACAAGGATGAAGTTTTTTTGAGTCTTGACGGTGTTTGGGCACTGGAAGAACTCCCCAGGGAATGGGCACAGCCCCAAGGTTGGACAATGCTCTCAGGGGTGCACAGGGTGGGATTGTTGGGGTGTCTGTGCAGGGCCAGGGGTTGGACTGGATGGTCCTAGTGAGTCCCTTCCAGCTCAGGATTTTCTATAATTTTATGACCCCTGACTATATCTCAGAGGGCAAACACTGGGTGTAGATAAGTGGAATTCCAAAGGAAGTGTTCTCATTGCCTCAGCATTATTCACCTGCCTGAACAGGAGATGGGATTTAACAACCCAGAGCCTTTTATTCTGAAGTAACTGGGCTTATGATTTCCAAACTTTCCTTTTCTTCACTGGACTACAGGACCTTCCTAGAGTGGAGAAGCTGATAAGTGGTGCAGGAATTACTGAAGAACTCCAGCACAAGCAACTCTCAAGGCCTTGCAGCAGATGCAAAGGAGGCACAAAAAACCAACCAACCAAACCAAAACAAAAAAACAACAACAAAAAAACCCCCAACCAACCAACCCCCCAAAAAACAAACAAAAAACAACAACAAAAAAAAACAAAACAGGAAGATCTTGTTTTTCTTCCTTTTTTGGGAGCACAGTTATGTTTCTGAAGCAGATCCTTTAATTGGTAGCTTGTGTGGGTTTGGGGTTTTTCTTCCTTTATTCATACATAAAGGACTCAGAATGAAGTATTTTGAAGAGCCAGCACTGCAGTGGTCAGAGTTTTATTGTTTAAATTTCAGATGCAGAATTTCTTTCATGGCATAAAAAAGCGCCAGCCAATGGCGAAATAAAATGCAGAGAATGGATTTAATGATTTTAGTAACACAGACATAATTGAGAGACAGCAGTATGACAACTGAAAACAAAAATTACAATTCTTTGAGTAGCTGTTTCCCCTCCTTCTGCCTATCAGACAAATACAACTTGCAATCCATTTTGCTGCTGCCAGGTGTATACAATGAGAAGGGAAAGTCAACTAAATCAAGTCTGATCACTCCAAGCTTATCCTATGATACTCAGAAATCCACTTTCACAGAATATTTCAGATTATAAAGTGCTTAAGGTTGTTGGGTTTCAGAGTTTTTTAAGAGTTTATAAGTATTTTTACTCCATTTTTACATGCAGGCCAAGTGGTATCAGAATGCTGAGGCCCACCATACTCCAATTTTTGATGATGTCCTGCAATTAACATTTTTCTTACAGAGTCTCATTTTTACTTCCATGGCAATACTGAGCTCTTTGGGAGAAAACCACGCTGCCCTGTTTGAGCAAAAGATTTTTCTGCAATCACAAACAGCCTCTTTAAAACAAAATCCCGAAATACATTAAAAAAAACAAAAAACAACAACAACAAAACAACCTGTGAAAGAGCATACACAGTTCAAAGCCTAAACTTGTATAGCTAAAAGGAACAAAGGTAATCACTGTTCCTTGGAAAATTCCTCCAGTGCTCCAAGGCATTCCAGGCGTAGTTGGCTGTTACTTAGTTTCTACTGACAAAACTAATTTTGCCAGCTCACTCAAAACAATTTTAAAAAAAGAAAGAAAAGAAGAAGAAAAAAAAAGGCCTCAAGAACTCGGGTTGAGCAGCAGCTTTTTGGGTTTGGGGTATTTTGTACTCGGAGCTAAATTTTCTGTATTGTTGGTACAATAATCTGCTTAGTCCTGACCACATTCAAGCAGAGCATGGATCCCATAAAGCTGGTGTTATGACAAGGGGATTACAACTTTATCCTTTTGTTTGTAAATACTCAGATGTCAGGATGCTATTGTGCTCTAGAGAATGTCTGGTGAACAGCCAGTCCTCAAACGTTCAATTACTATTGTGAATTACAGTATTTTTTTAATGAAGTGGGCTGTAGCTACCTTTTTGTAACCATGTGAGGGAGGGGAAAAAGCAGCTTTTTAACTCCTCCAGGAGATCCCAAATGGAAAAGGATGGCAGATGGAGCAGCATGTACAGGAAAATATAAAGTATGTGGCTATCTTGTTCTACAGCATCAACAGCTCAGCATTCACACCCAGGATAACCTTTAGCCAAGCTACTGACACACAGGATTCATCCCAGAATGATCTCCTGGGCACTATGGAAAGAAAAAGATTGGCACAAAAAGGGAATTTAATCCCTAAAAGGGTGTTTCAAGAACTCTCTCAGGTCCACCAAAACTGGGGTTTCCACCTTTGGTAGATGACCCAGTTGTATCATCAAATCCATAAACTCGCTGGAGCCTCTGCCTTAAACCAGTTTGAGTCTGAGTTTGTCTGACTTTCTTGAAAGCATAAATAAAACAACCAGAATCACTTTGAGACTTGATTTTCACATGGATTCTGCAGTATTTATACAAGTACCTAAATACAAATGTGTGCATCCAAATATCCCTTGGAGAAAGAAGAATCCCAGAATGGTTTGGGTTAGATGGCACCTTAAATCTCATCCAGTCCCATCCCCTGCCATGGGCAGGGACACCTCCCATTATCCCAGGCTGCTCCAAGCCCCATCCAGCCTGGACTTGGACACTTCCAGGGATCCAGGGCAGCCCCAGCTTCTCTGGGCACCCTTTGCCAGGGCTTCCCCACCCTCAATGGGAAGAATTTCTTCCCTAAAATCTTCTTCAGTCCCTCTCTGCTTCAAACATGAAGGAGGAGAAAAGAGGAAGAAAAGAGGAAAAAAAGAGGGGGAAAAAGAGGGGGAAAAAGAGGGGGAAAAAGAGGGGGAAAAAGAGGGGGAAAAANAGGGGGGAAAAAGAAGAAAAAATGAGACATTTGCATGAGTACAAAGGGACCCACAGCCATGGAGGCTCCAGAGCAGCCCACAAGTGCTTCACCCCCACATTAATCAATCAGTGCACACTAAGGAAATTACTGCAAGGAAAACAAATGCCTCAGCAAGAGCATTCTGAAAATATTGGTAATGTTTTCTATTTCTTTTAAATAGGCACTAACTCGCTCCAAGTACAAATGTGTAAAGAGATATTTCAAGGTACTTGCTAATTTAATTCCCCATCTACTCTCCTACTGAATTACCAACACCTTGAGGCAGCTCTGTACTCTTTAACACCTGATATTTGACATTTTCTGACATCCCCAGAGAACTTTCAGTCATTTATGCCTAAATAAGAAGTCAAATTGCTTCCTTCACTCTCTTTTTTGGTTCCACAGGTCTGCCTTGTCCCCCAGTGGAGAGTACCACCTTCCTCTCTCTGGACTTGGTTCTTCAACTTCTTTAGAACATCCACCAGGCATTGAGCAAGGAGGAAATGTTTGAAGTGGCAGCAGTCCAAAAGAGAACATTGTTGTGGCCACGTTCTGTAAAAAAAATCAATCTTGATGGTGGGGTTTGTGCATGCACAGGGCATTTACAAGTTTGGGAATTTCACTGGGTACAGTAGCCAGTCACTTTGTGAATCTTGATGCAATTTCAGCACCTCTGTGTCTCCAGCTGATGAAGAGGGAACATGTACAGCGCCAAAATTTAAACCTCAGAGTCATTTTTGGTGCCTCCAGAACCAGATGCCTGCTAAGCACAGTATTATTTTCATGTGGTAAAGTCTATTCATGGCCTGTTTTGGATCCAGCTCCAAATGAGGGATTCCAGCAGTATTTAAAATACAAACACACTGGAAACCACAAATGATGTTGGTCTAATGGTGCATGGAGAGGAGGGAGAAGACAAGAGCTGTAAGCAAGAAGGATTGGTCATTAGCATAAAAAAGTGATTTGTCTTGGCTCCACTGTTGAGTAACCACCTGAATTTCCTCACTTCAGCACACCCACGTTTCCATAATCACAGTGATAACCCAGAGGCTCCTGCACAAGACCTGGCTACTCTCTAACCAAACCCTCCATCAGCATCCAAGGAGCCTGGGAGGTGAAAGAACAGCACAACTCATCTGAACCAGGCTGCAAACGAGAATAGCAGCTTGTCAAGGCACTGGCATCTCAAAAAGAGCACTTCAACAAAAGCCTGACACGTATCAGAAGCCTCAAACATTCAGCTAGAGTAAAATCTGTGTTTGTGTCAAAAAAGAATGATGTCATGCTGCCTTTTGCTCTTCCCAAGAGCACAGGCTCTGTACCCTCCCTGATCAATGCTTTCAATGCTGTCTATATTCCTCCAACTCATTTAAGACAACCTGAGTGATGGCATGGAGATAACGAAGCAGGCAGCAATCAATATCCTTATCACCAGCCCTGGAGAGATCTAACAGATGCAGAGATGTGGTGCTTAGGGACATGTTTTAATGGTGGGCTTGGCAGTGCTGGGCTAATGGTTGGACTCCATTTAAAGGTCTTTTCCAAACTAAACAACTCTACAATTTTGTTATTCCAATTTCTTCTTAATATCCCACTGAACTCCAGAAATCTCACAGGAGTACCTGGCGTGAAGAAATAAATACAAGCTTTATCCCAAAGAAAGCAAGAAAGAGCTGCTTTCCAGGGCAACATTTCTGAACCAAGCTCTCTTCTGGCTGACCTAGAAAAGCAATCCTTATCCTTAATGTACAACTCCAATCAGCTGTTTTTCCTTCCCAGCATGAGGATGAGAAATAAGCTCTAATTGACCTGTTTGCTGAAAAGCAAAGGGAAAATACAGCATATTATGAAAATTACAGGCAAGCCTTCACCATGACAGCTCGGCTCTCATGTCCTGTATCTGCCCTGCTAATGGCTCCAGACTGCTGAAAAAAATGTCAGAGTGCTCTAGGCGGAATTAAATATTTGCTTAAACCTAGAATTGCATTAAAGTGAACAGATCTGCATCGAGAACTTGTTCTGAAGACAAAAAATAACATCTTTGGAGAAGGAAAGAGAGACCCCAGAAATACAGATTTCTTCATTATTTGGTGAGAAAAGCCCAATTATTTTTTCCTAAATAGGTATTGCTGGTTCCCTGCAGCATTCTTCTGCACCCTAAATTTCCCAAATTCATCTTTTGGCCACATGATGAACCTACCCATCTGCTTCATCTATTCTTCTCCCTCCTACCTCAGCAAATGGTTGTGGTCATTTTTAAGTGTAAGGCATATTTTGTTAATTAATCTTGAGTCCACACACTACAGAACTATTTCAAAGCACTGCAGTTCCTTCATGCCCACTGTGCTCCAACTGAAAGCTCTCATTTGGGCAATCAGATAATCCTAAAGAATTTCATGAGGAAGATAATTTTGAATACACTTTTATTCCTTACTTCTTGCTCCCCATGATAGTTATTCTCGTGTACAAAAAACTCACTAAATACTTGTACCAACACCCAGCAACCCCAAAAACCAACATGGCAGCCTCTGAAGGGTTTGTTCCTTACTGCTGCTGATTTATTCATGTTGGGGAAAACAGGAATCAGGAACAGGCATTAGCAGAGGAGGGTGACTGGTGGGACCAAGCACAGGCACTACGACGTCAAGAGTGCAAAACCATCTGCCCCCAAATTAATTCAGAAGTGAGCTAGCTGGAAGATGCACTGAAACTGGGCTTGGTGAAGCTAGACATAGTTTTTGGCTGACAAACATTCTTCCAGAGATTATGGCCTGCAGGGCTGTAAGGAGCAATCAGGGATTAAGTTATCATTTCATGCTCTGGCAGCAGAACGCAGATATTTAACAAGGTAAAACACGCACTGAGCACCATCACTTATCCCTTCCAGCCACCTAAATTGTGTCAGACTCAATCCCACCATGTATTTTCCTGCCAACCAATCTCCTGGGCCTGGATCCTGGCCAGGGACTCGCTGGCTTTTGCCAACCCTCAAGTTGTCCCAGGGCAGGGCAGAGAAGTGTTTGCAAAGAGGATGAAATTCCCACCCTCGGGCAGACTGCTGAGAGACTGCTCCTGGTGCTCCAGGGTTAGACAAGGCTTCCAAAAAGGGCAAACACGACTCCTCTGGTCTATCACCAACTTTTATCACACATTTTTGCAGTGCCTGAAGTGAAGGAGGGATGCAAGGCCTTTAGCCATGGGATGAGAACTTACACTCCGCAGGTTGCCAGCAGATTTTCCAAGGGAATTCAGGTAAAGCCAGGCAGCAAATCTTTCCCCAGCAGCCTCAAAGCACCTACAAGCCAAGGTCAGAGTTGCGGCTGAAAAGTGCCACAGCTGCCAACCAGATTTCCTCCTGCCTCACTCTTATCCCTAATTACTTCTAAGAGCTTCCCACAAGCAACACCACGGACTCGCTTCCTGTGCTGCTCTTATTCCCAGAGCTGTTTATCTCCCCAGCATGCCTTCTCTTTTGAAATCCCTTTCAACACCTCTCCCTCCAACAAAAAAAAACACCCCAAAAGGAGATTTAAACTCTTCCATAATGCTGCTTCTGAAGCAAAAGCTGTTCATGGTTGTAGATATTGTTTTTAAAAGTCCTTTTCAGGACATTACCCATGTGCTGGGTTACATTCCGTTCAGGCCAATTAAAAGTTCATTGTATGGTCAAGTGTTCTGTGCTGCACAAATGCAGCTCTGTGGCTCTTCAGTACCTTCCCCTCTTAGACAATGAAAAGAGGCTGAAAACAGGGAAAATAGCAGACAGAAGAGGGAATCACAGAGCTGGATAACAAGAAATTATGAGTCTTGTGTAGTCACTGAGAACTTTTAAAGGGAACTTTTAAAGGTAATCTCATTCAACCCTGCAGGGACACCTTCCACTTTCCCANGATGAGTCTCGTGTAGTCACCAAGAACAGAATTTTAGGATGGTTTAGAAGGGAACTTTTAAAGGTCATCTCACTCAACTCTGCAGGGACACCTTCCACCATTCCAGGTTGCTCCAAGCCCTGTCCAACTTGGCCTTGGACACTTCCAGGGATCCAGGGGCAGCCACAGCTTCTCTGGGCACCCTGTGCCAGGGCCTCATTAGCTCTTTAAAAACTCTCTTAGAACTAATCTAAAATTATCTTGCTTGAACTGCAGGACAGCTCTAATGTTGTAAATTCAATGCTCCAAAGCTTTTTCTGGGCTAAAGCACCTACAATGTCCATCCCAGATGAGAACATCATTTAGCTTCTCTGTGAACATCACCACAATAAACTGGTTTTATAGGAAGTCCTAGTGAACAGAGCAATCCCTCACCCAGAAACTGGGACCTCTGTGCTAGTTCTCACTGCCACAAATAATTAATACAAAATGGATACTTGGGCATTGAGGAAAATATCAAAATATATCCGTTCTCATCACTGACCATGTGCTACAGCCCTACAAAAATACTGTCACCAGTTAGTTCTGTTAAAAAGCAATGTAATCAGAAAAACCCCTTATAACCAAGAAAAACAAAACCACATTTCCTTGTTGGAATCTGAAGGAATTTCTCATTCATACTTCTGATTTTTTCACCTAAACGTGGAGTTTTAGAATCATAAAGGTCAGAGAAGACCTCTAAGAGCACTGAGTCCAGCTGTCAACCAGCAATACCACCACGGTCACCACTAAACCATGTCCCCAAGGGCCATGGCCAGATTTTTTGGAACCAGGGATGGTGATTCCACCACAGCCCTGGGCAGCCTGTTCCAATGCTGGACAACCCTCTCCACGAAGAAATTTTTCCTAATGTCTAATCTAAATCTCCTCTGGCACAATCTGAGGCCATTTCTTATCCTATCACTTGTTACCTGGGAGGAGAGACTGACCCAACACCTCACTACAACCTCCTGTCAGGGAGTTGTGCACTTTTGCAATCTTTAAAAATAAACTGCCATCACTACAATATGACAATTACAGCAAATTTTGTATCATTTCTTCATGAGGAAAGAAAACAAAGCCTGTGTTTTACATAAGTTCTGTTCATTTGGGGCACAACACTCTCTGCAGAAAGCTGAAATTCTAGAAGTNTAGTTCACATACACAGTAAAGGAGCCATTAATTTCCCTGAAAAAGAAACACCTAAAGGTGATACCAAATAAACTTGTCGGCTCCTGATGCCAAGTTTGCATTGCAAAGAAGTTATTTTTAGCCTGCAAGTGTGAGCTACGCAGCAAGTTGCTGGTATTCATAAACAGAGATGGGATGTGAGGCTTTCATGTGCACTGAACAGAGCCAAAGGATGTTTCCTGCTGAATTCTAACTTTGAACTCCCAGGCTGCCTGCTCCTCGTCTCTTCTGGCTGAAAAATATCTTGCTTTTAGATGCAACTTGTTGCCTGCTTGACTGTGCTTCATATGGGACAGCACATGCAAAAGCACTTTACGTGACACTATCATGATTTAGCACTGAGCACAGCAGTTCCCTAAAACAAGAATAAAAGCAGATGTCTACTCGTATCTTGAGAAGCTCTTTTAATTATTTTAAACACATGCATCATCAAGAAATGCATTATTTTTGCTAATGTTAGATGAAATTTGGAGATTTGTGCTCAACAATGCCTTCTGCTCATCCTGAATTACAAGGAGCAGCTATGAATATCTGTGTTGATGAACAGGCAGATACTGGAATTTTATCAGATGAACAAGACTGGCTTACTCACAATCTGAAGCAACTCCTCTTATCATCACCCATATTTTATTCTTCTAAATCCAAAACACATCAGACCATTTTGAGAGGCGGGAAGCCAAATACTAAACTGTCCATTAAAGATTATACATCTAATGCTCAACACACATCTCTTCATATAGAATGACAAAACAAGAGTCATTAATTAAATTATTCCTCTAAAACTGTCCTTCCTGCTGGATTCCCTGGTGACTGCATCTCTCACACTCACAAAGCAGCTTCGCAGTCACTCCAAAAACCCAACAATCCCACTTGGAACACAACACGGAATTTGAAGGTCAGCTCCTCTCCTTCCCATTTGTATCATTACCATAAAAACGTTTTCTAACAACAGTTCCTTGTGACAACCATTCTTTGGCCACTTACATCAAATAAACTCAACCATCTTCATTTCCATGGGGACCTTTTCCTGGCTGTAACTCCCCCAGATTGTGGGGAGGTATCAACTCAGTTGCTTCCTTACAAAACAAAACCCACCCACATGTACATGTTGCTAAAGAAGACATTCTCTTTAATGGCCAACCTCTGTTTTGGTGGGGTAGAGGTAGGAATGGGAAGGAAGACTCTCTGTCAGAGAGGGAGGAAAGTTATTGCGTGAAAGTTGACCAGAAATCTCATTAAAAATAAACTATAGAATGTTCCTGGATTAATTGTTCCACAGAGCTCACACACTACAAACCACCATTTAGTCATAAAAGCAGTAACTGAAGAGAAAAATGATAAATGATACTCCCCAAACCGGTAACTTCACAAAGAAGTTTGCTGTACACCAACAGCTAGCAGAGATTTAAAGAGACAAACTGAAAGAATACATCACCAGGGAAAACACAGACATTTCGCCAATATTTCCTCTCTGAACAGGGAGAGAGGGGAAAATCAACAGCCAAAAAAATGATCTCTGAGAGTCACAAGTCTGGTCTGTTCATCTGGAGCACAGAGCTGAGATCAGGGAGACGAGCAGACACCAGGGTAAAATCACTCTGAAGAGCCACACACACATGTTCCTTTTCCACATCCCTTGCTCTTGCTGGTTGTCTTGCACAGCCCATGGCTAAAGCCACGGTCAGACAGAAGATTTTTAGTTGCTACACCATCTACAAACAGTTTTCAGCTTCCCCCCTCATCCCCCCAAATAAAATCATCACAATTTCTAAAGAGTCTGTGATGCCAAAATGAACAAATCTTCATTTAAAGACAGCAGACCTTCATCTGCACAGCCTTTGGTGACAGTGACATCCACGCCCCCCTCCCACAGCCAGCCCTAAAAACACAGGTTGGAACCCACTCCTTTAGACAGACCAGGCTATTTCTCCTTCTCCTCCTGCTGCCAACAGAAACAAGAAAGGAAAAGTCCTGATTTTGCAGGCAGGCTGGGAGACTATCCAAGGTCAACTGCTCTAGGATGAGGCCTGTGTTGCAAAAACAATAGTTTGTTAACAGTTGTTTTCCCCAAAACACAGCCCTGAAAGCGCTGGCTAAAAGAAGTCCCTTTTCCCTCGACATGTTTTTTGCAAAGGAAAAGGATTTTGACAAAAAGAAAACAAACTTAACATGTTTGAAATGAGTATCAGATTTTCAGATAAAAACCTGTGACACCATAAGAACAAAACACAAGAATTGACAAAGTACAGGAGAGGAAAAAGGCAAAGGGATATTGATATGAAATTCAGATCACATGTTCCAGCTGAGTGAATTCCTCAAAAATCACCTTCAGGACCAGCCTTGCTGTCCCTGGCTACTACTATTGGTTCTCTTTGGACACAGGCTTAATTTTAATATATGATACCAGCTAATTTATCCACCTTTGATGTTACTAAACTGGTTGGCTTTTAGCTGGTTGCATTTTTTTGTTGTTTGTTTAATCACCTCTGATTACAAGCATCAAATTCTCAGCCACGTAAACACAATTATTTAGCAAAGCCCATATAAAAGACACTGGCATTCCTAAACAGCAATACCCTAAGGAGTTACCCATTTCTCTATTGCATTCGGTTTTCTGTAATATTAAATGCATGTTTGCCATATTCAGTAGTGAGATATGAATTTCTAGAACCATTACAGGTGACCCATTGTATAAAATTAACTTTAGACATTGCCAAGTTATCTGACAGCATTTAAAAGAAACAAACTCCAAGAAATAAGAAGCTGATATGGATTTCACACCACACATTTGTATTGTTCTGCCCCTTCTGTCTGCCTCTAAATGTCGTGAAATTAAATACAGGCAGAAAAAACTGTCTAAAATCAAAGTATTCAGATATTTACAGCAGAAAAATTACAGGTTTTAGATAAGACAGTCTGGTACCTTTCTCACCTTGACAGTATCCCTTTAACCTCATTATTGTTCTGCAGCCAGGATAACAAAACAGACAAGATGTCTAATTACCATAATTTGTCCACTCTGGCTTATAAAACCCTTAAATGCTCATTCATGCAGCTGATTGAATGAGTCTGTCCAAGCATAATAACAAACACAGAAAAGATGCTGGATATTCAATTTGGTCACTTGATGCCACAGGAGAACAGGACACAAGGAGAAAATTTCTCTCTACAGGTACTGCAGCAACAGGTTAGAATTGACCACGGTCTGGAATGTGTAATCCAGGATTTCCTAAGCAGCTCCCATAAAAACAAAGCCATACAGAAATTCAAGGTGTTATTTTAAGCACATGGTGAAGACAGGATGTTGAACGATGGACTCTCACTGCAGACTCATCACACCCAATTTCTCTGCTTAATTAATCAGCAGCAGCTTCTTGCTGAACAGCAGCACAAAGAGGGGCTTCTCTTGTGAGTTATCACTACTCCAACATGTTCAGGATGAGCAGAGGGGGTTTATCCCTGGGGACAACCCGCCCTGGCCCCGGTTCAGGGCTGGATTGAGGGGTGACAGCAAAGCACTGCTGGTCACAGTGTCCAGGAAATCAATCTCCAGGGAATAAAGCACTTGGTACAAGCGGCACAATTAAAAATCAAAGGGGTGGAGGGGTGGCTTCCTTGTGGTTTTCTCCCTCCTCCCCAGTACAATCCATAAATTAGCATTTATGCAAGACTGGAGCAGCACTGGGATGCAGCCCAGGCATCCAGGGCCACCTGGTTTTGGGTAGAAATGACACCAAAAGGACACAGGATTTTGAAACTATCAAGAATCAGAGCTGGAACGAATTCCAACACTCAGCCCACACAGAAGAGCTTCAAAACATTTTTCTGTTAAAATCAAATACCTGACAAAAACTCTTCCTTGCACAGATCTCCCTCCTTACACCTCTGTTTTTACCCTTGAACTTCATTTTTCCCATCGGGAATTTAATGACCGAATGCTCTCAGGGGAAAGAGCTGGGTTGTGCAATTCCAAACATGAAAGTTTCCATTTATTGTTTCACAGAATAAGAGGAAAATCTAAGCTCTCCAAGTACAACACAGCATTTCAAACATTACATTTGCCTTCCAGAGTTGAAAGGGAAAGAAATGTGCTTAAAACATGACTTGCAAAAGAAAGGAAAATATGTTACAGGCATAAACTTGTATTTTAAGGGGTTGCTTGAAAGGTTGACAGTGCTGCAATTCCCCACAGCTCCTCTGCAACCCATGCACACCACAAACATCAGGAATACCCAGTATGATTTTTATTTTTAAGCTGAAGTGGGTTCTGATACCAAGAGAGTGATTTTTAAATTCTCAAGCTCTTTTGTTAGACTTTCAAAGAGTCTTGGATTGTGTCAAGTCCAAGGTTCCTTTCAGAAATGAGGCAGAGGACTTGGCCTGCCTAAAAATCACTGAGCAAACCCAAAAGAAATTAGCAGAAAAAAAAAAATCAGATCTCTCAATATCCTCTCCTATTTATTCTTCTCCAATGGAACTGCTTTTTTAAAGTTCAGCTGCTAAATGTAAATTTTTCCAATGACTTAGAGTGCTTAAAGGAAAAATTCAATATGAAAATCTTTCAAACAACACAACCCTTAATGGGAAACAACCCTTCATTAGAAAGAAAACCATGGACAAGTACACATACAAACATCCCTGCACTTGATGCAAATAAAATAAAATAAACATAACCCTGCTTAGTTTAACTAATGAGCCCAGAGATCTATCAATTACCAATACACAACAAAGCAGGAAGTATTTCAAGCTCAGTGAGTTTACTTGCTTTATGTTCTTAAACATGTCTTATCAAACTACCACAGCACAATATTTTAAAAATGTCTACATTTAGATGTTATAAACCTTAGATCAGGCTGGGTTTGGGATCTTGAATGCATCTGCCCAGTGGGTCACTGACATTTACTCAGCTACCTGTGCCATCCACACACACTAGGTGATTCAGAAATTGAATAAATGGGAAGCTTTCCGTTATTTATTTATTTTTTTTAACAAAATCAAAGAATCACAAATCTGCTGATGCCTCCTGCATTGTTCCCACTGCATGGATATGACAAATGGGAGCAGTAACTTATCCAAGGCTGTGCTGGCAGCAGAGCCTGAGCTCAGTATTTCTCATCCCTCCCTCTCTGCTCAATGCTTTATTGCCAGTCATGCCGACCTAAGGAAGAGAATTTCACAGCACAATTAATTTCATCAAGCATTGAAGGCCTTCAGAAAGAAGGGAAGAGGAAGGAGATGGTATTTCTTAAGGCCCAAAACCATAATATTGCCCTGCCCTTTCCCAGATGACTCCTTCCCTTCTGCCACCTTAACTGAGGTTTGTTCATGGAGCTGCTCCTGCCAAGGCAACCAGAACCTTGCAGAACCTAAAGAGGCTCCAGGAGAACT
>VWYP01029839.1:0-30460 GCA_013400435.1 Pycnonotus jocosus
TTTATACCATATTCCCCACAGAGCAGATGGAATACAGATTGCAGTGAGTAGAACTCAAGTTTTTGGCTGTGGAAGACACTCATCTCTGAAGCCTCTCAATAACATATAAGAAATTGTAAGGTTCCAGCTGAATTCTAAAAATACACCACCTTTACTGATAAGCAAATGTATCCCATGTATATTTAGTTCATGGCCACATTCAGAGCCACTGCTGTTGACTTTTATGTGACAAAAGTGCCTCTATTGTTTTTGACCACACAATGGGATAGGCATGTCACAAACCGAATTTGACAGATTTTATGGACTGCTAGAGAGGAATCACACAGACATGTCTTGGTGGGCAGCGGGCAGAGTGCCACGACCTTCCTGGAGAAGCGTCCTTAGAAGGATGGTCCAGAGGCACAGGCATGTCTGCTGCCTGCTGAGTGACTTCAACTTCAGTGAAATCAGTGCCTGAGGGCAATGCTGAGTGATTTCAACCTCAATGAAATCAGTGCCTGAGGGCAATGCTGAGCCATTTCAAGCTCTTCAGCTGAAGGAAGAGATGGAGCCTTTCTATAGAGTTCCACAGGAGGTTTTATTCAGCTTCCTTCTGTTCAGAGTCCAGGGACAAAGTGCCAGCGTGCAGTGGGTGAAACAGGGTTATATAGGGAAGGCAATGGGCGGGGTAAAGCATTTGAGCCAATCGGCTGAGGGATTCAGGGGAGAACCAATCAACTGAAGGATCAAGGGAAGGACCAATCCACAGAGGGATTCGAGGGGAAGCAAAGGGAAAGGGCCAATGGGGTGCAAAAGATTTACATAGCTCTTGCAAAGCCTCTTGGGGGGTAACATATTTCCACACCACAACAGCGAGAGTTGTCTGCCACAGTTTCTCCCTTAGGGGGTGGTGTTACATCCTGTCCAGTTTAAGGACTCTCTTTGCAGGGGAGCATGTTTATATTATTGTCTGATTTTTCTCCATGGGTATGTGTTTATATTAACACTGTTATAAATGAATAAGAACCAGATTAATATAAAAAGACAATTTATTAAAAAACCACAATTTTGGAAAAAGCCACGATAATGGGGGTTATCACAGCTAGCTATGGGTGGGGAAGAGAGCGACAGAGATTCTGTCTGCTCACCAAACNGGTATCCTGTTTGGATGTTGACACCCATCTCCGCCCGGGATATCCTTTCTCTTGTGAATGAGTGTCCTTCCACCCTGGCTTCGTTCTTTATTTTACAAATGGGTTTTCTGAAACGAGGGCCGAGTTACGGGAAAGAGAGAGAAAGAAAAAAATAGAAAAGGCCCCTTCTCGGGGCTTCGGGGTTTGGATCCTAGACTTAATCATAACATATATATTTCATACACGAATTTATACACCACATTCTCCACAACACTGTCCGGCTTAACAGCTTCCAGAGAAATATACATAAGTAAATTATACAAGATGAAAAAAAAAGAAGACCAGAACATGTAGTAAGCCAGATGCTTTGTTAATTACTTTATAATCACTTTATATAACTACTTAGGAAACAAATAAATGATCCAGTGAGTCAGATTTATTACCTGCTGAATCAAATGTTTTACTGCTCAATCAAATACCTCATCTCTTCAAACAGAAACATAGCTTCTTAAACTAGAGGCAATGTATTGCCTTGTATGTCATATAACATGGTTTCCATCCACTGAGAAAAACCACAGAAGCAATGAGGTGCACATGGAAGGTAAAGATAAGGTCACAGATGCTGCTGGGTAGAGCTGCCCCAGTGAGCTTTGTGTGGCTCAGGGACAGCATGGGCTGGAAATAGAGAGGAGGTGTGCCCGCCTAGGGCACTGCAGCTGCCTGCTTGGCACCAGTTTGGTGTGCTGAAGGCAAGGCTATCAACAGCCCTGGAGGGTTAAGAACTACAAATAACCAACAAATGTCCATCCATCAATCTGGGCTGTCACAGGAGTTTGCTGCTGGGGAGGAGGACCCAGCTTTTTATTCAGCATCAACGCCTCACTACCACCAACCTGCTGAAATATCAATAATTTGTGTGGGTTTTCGTGCTTGGAAAAATAAACGTTTCCTGACTTCTCATAAGCACAACTGCCAAAAAAGATAATAAAGCCCAGAAGTGGTTACAAAACTGAGGCCCTTGTAATGATTTCCTTTCAGTCATAACCGATTAAATCCACAAAACAGAATCCCAAGACGTCGCTAATGATAGTAGAATCTGTCAGTATGTGAGATACTATGAGACTTTGTGAATTAAACCCCATTATTGCCCTAAATTATGGATAAATTTCTCTCTTTCCTTGGTGATGTGCAACATATTTTTTCTTCAGGGCAGTTAGATGATGTCAGCACAAATTACGGCTTTCCACATAGTGCAGATGATAGAACCAGAGGCATTAAACAAACTTACAAAAGCCAAATGTGAAGAGACAGAAGGAACTGCTTCCTTTGACTTGGAAATAACAAATTCTGCTGTGGTATGATGGGTAAGGCAAAAGGAAAAAACCTTTAATTTGGGACACTGCTGGAGCTTCAAAAGCTTCACATACTTAAAAATCTAAATTCAAGTTTTGATTCTTACTCCAAATTATCAAAAAACCCCCCATAAAATAGAATTGCCTGTCTTTAGATACTCATTTCTCTCCATTAAATGTATATTATTGTGTAATACTGAGAGATTGAGTTATTACCTAGCAAACTAAGGAGCTCTATTTTCGGCTTGTAAAAATAATGAATATGCAATTTGAATGTTTTTCTAAATGGCTTCCTATTCTTTTAATTTCTCTTAGTATATTGAAGTTGAAGGAAGAGGAAATGTTACATGACAGTTCACAAGTTCTATACGTGGCAAAGTTTAGAGGCAGTAATGGGATCTTTTACTAGATCCAGTGAGATAACCACAAAAAATCCCAACAGGTTGTCAAACATATGACTCTATAAATTTTTTTGTTGCTTGAGGTAGAAATACTGAATTTTCAAATTCAGGACCTGGGAATTGCTTCATTATCCTGCACAGTATCCCATTATTATGCTTCCATCCTGCCCTGTGTGCACCAGCAGCCAAGCTCTTGGTTGCCATCTGCTGTTCTCCTCCTACACGTCACCACTTGTGTCAGCAGGGCCAGGCCACGACAAGGAGTCTCCAAGAATTGTTAGGAACAGACACAGCTGCTGCTTTCACACACAGCCAGGGCTCCAGCTGGTCACATGGAGAGGAATCAATGCCCTCTCAAACCCAAATGAAGAGCGCGAGTGGGGAGTCCAGGTTCGGCAGCAGCAGATCCATGAGATTGGCTATGGATCATTTGGTGATCAGGGCATCGGTATGAAAGCCTTCCTTGCCAGGGCTGCCTTCCTTGTGCCCAGGTCTGGGCTCACCCCCTGCTGCCACTCCCTGCTCCTGTCCTGTAGCTGTGGACAGAACTAAAAAAGATCCTGCTTAGACTTCCACTTCAGCTCTGGCATCATTACCTGCTGCATCCAACACGGAGTTCCATCTCCCAGCTATCTGTTCCGGGATCAGACTTCTGAGTTCCAATTCTCCCAGTGCCTGCTGCTTCCCAAACTAAGAAGGTACAAAAGCCCTACATTTAAAGAATTAATTCTGGAGCTTCTCTCTAGGCAAAAATTAAGGCTGTATCTGCCTCTCCACCTGTGAGACCTTTTCCACCTGTGTTTTCAGTTCCATCCTTCTCTGCAGTGCAGCAGGAACAATCTGACTTGTACCCAAACACTTTTAAGTGACCTTGAGGAAAGTCATATTGAAAATTTATGTATAGTGGCCTCCCATATTTACAGAACCACACGCCCTGCTAATCTGTCCTGGTCACATTTCTTTACATTTAACATGTTTAATTCATCAGTTTAGAGAGACCAAATTAACTCCATGACAGACAAGCTCAGTATCCATTTCATTTGCTTTTTAAGGGAAGCAAAAGCCTCTTTGGTAGTAGATGTGGGAAGGTACTACACAGCTTCCCTATGTTTTCATGATTCTTTTTCATTCCTTGCCATACAAGCCCTTTACAAACATTAGTTAATTCTTTGAAAATCCTTATCTTTGCTTTACACCTGGGGAAAATGAAGCACTGAGCAAGGATGGTACTTATTTAAACACAGCCCCAGAGACACATGGTAGAGTTGAGAACAAAGACCATGTCTTTTGGCTCTCAGTCTTGTATCCTAAAGCCCTATTTTTTAGTGCACTTTTTCAATTTTCTCATTTTGAAATGTAGCCGTTCTAAATAAAAAGCTCTGTTTTCCTTCACTCTTCTCTTCCTTCTCCATTTGAAGGGATGTGCAGATACAGAAGTTAGGATTCCCTCCACCATGGGTGCAAGAGAGAAACCTTTGCACTGTGCCACAAACAGTTGAGAGTTGTTATTTTTCTTTCTGGCACACAAGTGATGTCAGTAACAGGAGATTAATCCACAAATGCCAATGTCTCATCCTAAAAGACCAGTGTGCAGAAGAGCCATTACGATCCTGGCATGGGCCCAACATGAAAGCAAGGAAGGAGGCAGCAGTGGGCAGATCTGTCTCACTGAAGAGCAATGGTTAGAATTCAAGTAAAACTCTTCACAGTTTTGCAGTGAATGTGTTCTGCACCACAGCACTGCTGGCTTTTCCAGATGACCGGGTATGTACTCATCTAACATCCTGCAGTATAGAGAGGCATCTTGAGAAGGAAAATCATTTTACTGCCAAAAAAAGTGATCCTTCTAAGAAAAGTCTGGACAGTACAAAATTTGTCAACCTCATGGATATAACTCATATCACTCTACAGTCCAAGCAGATCTCAAGGTCTGGCCCTGCAACATTAAACTCCACAATAGCTTGAAAATTTCATGTTTGATTTATTCATAGCATCTACTTTTGGTAGACAGTAAAGTTTTTTTTTCTCAAAAGCTTACCAATTACTGCAGAAAACACAGTAGTAAATGGTACTAAAATTTCAATCTGCATAGTTGACTGTGCATTTGCTTTAGCACAGGCTGCTTGTTCTTTATTTTTGGAATGATGATGTTTTATTTCACAGCAATGTTATATGCATTATAATTTTTGACACCTATGGCAAATAGGTTTTTTGCTATAGGTTTTTGCTGTAGGGCTTTCCACATATTTCAGTAGAAAGCTGTAAATACTGAAAAAGCTTGAAATGAACATTTAGTAACTGATTCTTAAGCTTTGTTTGATAATAAAGTGATGAGGATTAACAGGGGCAATTCTCTACTGAATCCAGAAAACACTGTGAATACTAAAAACTTACAAATGGACCTTTACCAAGAGATGTAATACACTGTGTTGTTACACCAAACCTGGAAATTGCACAGCAATTACACTGATTTGGCAGGTAAACAAGCACAGTTTCTTAGTTAGAATAATGTAGCAAGATAAACTTAAGAGAATGTTTCCTACTCCTGGAATCTACATTTAGAGTTTTTACTTCAGAAAGTAAGAGCACACAAAAATGCTTATGCTGCACACAGAACACACTGATATTGCCAAGGATGTGCACATATTTAGCCCCTTTTTATTAACTTCATACAAAATACAGGCACTGCAAGAAAGGCTACAGCTTCCAATGTTTTCAAAGAATGCATTATGAATGCCAGTCATATATTGGGCACTTAACAGATTTTCGTGCAATAAATCTCAAAGCAAGTAAGAGGAAGCAAAAGAAGACTAATAAAAATAAGACTATCAGCTCCAAAATAGCATAACCACCTCCAGCTGATGCTTCTGCACTGCTTTAGAGAGCTCTCTGGACTTGTTACACTCGTGCACTTTGAAGGTTAAAGATGTTGAAGGTAACCAGTGAGTGTTAGAGGCTTTAATATGCCTGCCTGAGTACTCTACAAACACAATACACCTGGAGCTCACAAAGGACACGCTGACAACTTCCAAAATTAACCAGAAAAGGAAAGCACTGTTCTTCCAGGAGTGACTTTGTCTGCCATCAGGCATATTCCACAGCACAAAGGTGCTCTTCATTTATCCATAAAAATTCGTATTTTAACCATGAAAGCTGGAATTGCATCCATTGCTACTGAATCATTCCTGTTATTAACATCATCCCAGAGCTATGAGTGGCAATTCTCTGGAACATTTTAGGGGTTTGGGGTAGATTCTGATGGGATAACACATGTAGCCCAATTTGAAACCCTAAAGGATAATTTAGTATCATCTATAGCTGTTTTGCATGGCCCTTTGCAAAAGCTTAATGGTGTTTTGCACTGCCTGAAGACAGCTTGTTACAAATACCTGTACAAATCAGGGATGGCAAATGCATCTACAGAAATGCTGTAGGAAACAGACTTTATGACACGATTACCCACATAGACACAGTCCATCATGGTAGAGTAAGCCTCTGGATGAAAATTAGTTCTCTAGCATAAAGCATCTACTAATCCAAAAAAAGCTTACTAAATTCCAAAGCTTTAGATTACAGTGGACTAAATGTTTCACATACCCTGGCCCTTCCCACTAATTTCTACTAACAGTTGTGAGGACATAGCTAAACTCATCCAGCTGACAGTTACTGGAACTACAGTGCCACAGTTTTGGTTTGCCTTGCAGATTTTAAATCGGGCTACACTCCAGCACTGTGAAATGAAGCCACAGCAGCACAATTTAACCCAAAAACAATAGCACCAGAATGACTGAGGCATCCCACTTCTCTAATAGGACTGTAAGTGCACTTGTAAAGAAAAAAAACTCCCAGAAATGCAAAACGTTAGCTCCAGTACAGCTGTTCTAATGAACTCATCTAGGTAGTGGTGAGCAGGGAAAACCAGGATTTTACCTGCAGAGCCCTCTGGGTATTTGCAGCAGTTACCTGTAAAAAGTTCAATTTTTCAACTAAACAGAAAGCAACATAAGCCTTGCTGCTGATGACATGAGGCAGGACTTTGGCAGATATCATTAACTTCACACTTATAAGTGGCTAGGAAAAAAAATTGCATTATTTAACTTTTCCTGTAGCAATTTTCAACCAAAAAGTGACAGCTGTTCTGTTAGTACAGCATTAAGTCAGTTCTATATTTTCTAGAACTTCATTTCAGCATCACTGAACTACTGGAAAGTAACTGTGCCCTTCCACCCAGAAGCATTTATTTTTGCAGCAAACTCCCTGTACCTGCCCTTATGTCATTAAGGAAGCCAGCTCTACCCTAGGTTGCTTCCACTTTGAAAGTTCCAGCACTTCTGACTGGTTCTTTCCTAATGCAAACAGCAGCTGGAAATCACCATGATAAACCCACAGAAGGGCACTGCCAGTTTCTCTGGACACTTGAACATCTTGCATTCCTCATGCATTTATGGCATGCAAAGCAACATAGCACCAGGAACAACCCCCAGCCCGTTCAGTGGATGGCTCCCTGCCTGCCATGCCCACCCTTTCACAGGGCATTAACATGCAAATCTACAATATCACATATGATGATATCTGCTAGAAAGGCTTTTCGTTTCGGGACCTCAACTTAATGAACAAATGGAATCCTGCAACATCACTGTAGGGAAAACAATGGCAGAGCAGGAGTGATGAAGGAAGACCTTGAGTGCTCTGTCAGAATGAGTGAATGCAGGAAAGGAAGGAATATGAAAACCAGCCGTGGTAATTCCCCCCTTCCACCTGAGCTTCAGCAGGATAACCACAGCCATCCCGAGCATGGTCTGTGTCCCTCTGGCTCTGTGAGGCCCCACTGCTTTGGTGAGGCAATCCCAGCCTGTTCTGTTATACCCTGACCTGCTGCTCAGCTCTGAAGCACCAAGCAGCATAAGATGGTACAAGCACAGACATCAGGGCACACACATCTGCTCCTTCTGCAACCACTGCAAAAGCACAGAGGCTGGGTTGGCAGATGGAAGATTTGCCTTTGGGGAGAAATAGGTCAGATATCAGAAAGTAACAACTCAGAAACAGATGCAGCCTTTCTTCCCCATCACACTGGTATTTTGCTCAAACACACTCTTATTAACTGAAGGTTCAGCTCTGTGAAAGCAATTCCCTGTACATTATGAGAGACAATCTTGCCCAGCAGGCTCAGGAGTGTAGCAAGGTCTCTGATGTACAAGCCTCTGGCAAGGTACATGACAACCACACTGTCATGAGAAGCACAAAGTGGAAGGCTTGAGATAAAGACTTTACTTGGGACACACCTCCTACATTTTTTGACCATTGCAAAAGAACAATTTTCTAAGGTCTCTTTTTACATGCTGTTGATTACATATGAGAAAAACAGAGAAATAGTGTTGTATTTTCATTTAGATAGTCTATTTACAGGTGCTCACTAGGACTGCACTGGTTTTTTTTAAGTCAAGTACATTTCCCCATCATGACTGTTCTGTTTGTCTTACTGAAACCATCCACAATCCCCCTTGGGTCCCACACTATTTAGAATCATAGAATAATTTCAGTTGAAAGGGACCTTTAAAGGTCATCTAGTCCAACTCCACCCTGCAATGAGCAGGGACATCTTCAACTAGACCAAGTTGCTCAGAGCTTCATCCTCTGTTTCCTTGAATGGGGCCTCTACCATCTACCACTTCTCTGGACAGCGAGTTCCAGTGTTTCAACATCCTCACTGTAAAAAATTAATTCCTTATACCTAGACTAAATCCACTTCTTTTAGTGTAAAAACATCACCCCTTGTCCTCTTAAAACATCTGTCCTAATATTTCTTATAAGCCCCTTTAAGTACTCAAAGACCACATTAAGGTCTCCCAGAGCCTACTCTTCTCCAGGGTAAACAGTCCCAATTCAAACCAAATCTAGCTAATGGATAGTGATAAAGAGAGAAAAGGGAGTGATGAAAGCAGAAAAAAAGACTGAAAATAACAGGCAGGAACTTGTACAGGTGACCCGTGATACCAGGCTCAATTTACTAATTAAGATCTGCAGCAAACCCAGCCCATTAATGTTGGTGTGTTTAACAATTAGGCAACAGTGTGCTGTGAAATTTTTTCGAGTACACAGAAGTCATCAACCATCAATTCTGCTACATAGTCCACAGAACTTTTTATCATCTGAGACATTTCCATAGCATAAATACAATAAATGCACCTCTAAACAAAAGTGATTACATATATGTATAGAAAAGTTTAGAAGTTACAGAGAATCAAAGTTGGTTTGGGTTTTTTTCTATCCATGGACTTCAGCCTGTCCTACAGTGCTAGCAAAGTGCACATAAGATCTTCTTGCCCCCCCCCACCCTTCTACACAAATCTTCCCAAAGCATGTCCCAAAACACTTGACACTCCACAGTCTGCTAAGCCCTTCATCTCTAAAAGATGAATTCCACAGAATTTCTCTAATCCTCCTCCGAAGTGTCTTTATCCCTACTGCTACTTCACCACAGATTGCTTTAGCTTTCTTTCAAAAATCCTATCAGATGCTAATGACAACAAATTTTTGTTCCTCTCTTGGTGCTCCCAAAAAGTTTTTTGAGCCCTAATTTAAAGAGATCATACATGTAGGCCTTGGAGTGGAAAATGATTGGCAATAGGTAATAAACTTTCTCTCTTGACACAGAAAATAACCCTCTGCTGGGGCTATAATTTATTGACACAAAGAGGTTTTATGGCACAAATTTATTACCAGCTCTTCTGACACAGCTATTCCCACCCAGTGCACTTATTAATCAGAAAGCCTTTAAAATGTGATCTGGTAGCAAGAATTAAGCAGTTGTGTCCTGCACATCACGTCCCTTAGCTCGCTATTTCATTTCCTCTTTTTCAACATTATCACATTATGTTCACTCTTCTTATTTGCTTTTCCTCTTCACAAAGCTCTTTAAACAGCTGCAAAGGGGGAGGGACCACTATGCTCACGAAAATTCTACTTTGCAGAACGCTTCTGTCAGGTCCTACTGTCTGTCTCTTTCCAGGCATTTCGTACCTCCAGGATTCAGGTTTGCTTTTACATCTCTTCCCTCTGCCAGCAGAGCCTATCCCCAGCTGTCTAAGCTGAAGAACAGTGATACACATCTTCTTATTGCCATGAGGAAAATGTACACCCTCGTTCTCTTTGTACTGGGCTCCTTTTGTCTGAACGGTAAGTGACCTTTTCTTTCTCATGCAGTTTCAGAACAGTGAGAGCTTTTGGGGGTACAAGGTAGGACAGTGACATGAGCTCTGTTACCATCACCTTGGGATGTTGCTGACTTTAGGAGGATGCATAAAATTGATTATTTTAGTGTTGTTTTGGGCTTGTTTGGTATCACAACATGCACTATGATGGATATGGATGGACAGATGGGATATAAAATTACATAACTGTAGGAGATGACCATGATAATGACTAAATAATATCCCTTTAGATGCTCCCAGGATCATCTGTGATAGGAAAAGCAGGTATTGTTTGGAAGGTGAAAAAATGAACTATGACATGGTCCATAAATATGACAGATCTTATCCCCCTACCATTATTTTCTTAAGTTCCTATGTTTTGCAAAGTTCATAATTCCTGTTTTTTAAATATTAGAATGGAAACAGCTTAAATTAAGTTGTCATAAGTAACTATATGCTACGAAAAACATATATTTATGCTTTTTATGCAGGAACGTTTCCCTCAGTCTGTCAGGATTTCTTGGAGATGTTTTAGCCAATACAAACAGCCTGACAGCAGCATGAAATAGTGCATTTAGCATGGGAGCTTCTTCCCATGGAGAAGCTCCACTGAAGTGCTCTGAAAGAAACTGGCTGAAACTGAACCAAGATCAGATCACACACTTCCCATTATTACCTATTCATTCCACACTTGTTTTGTTTCTTCCGTCTCTGAAAGGCAACTTTAGAAAACATCTGCTTTGTAACAAAAAGAGAGTGAGGGTGCACTTCAGATTTTTAAATTATACACTTCTAAACCCCTCAGTATTTCCTTTTTCATTTGAGTTAATTGCCGTGTAAAAATTAAAAGTCTTTAAAATACAGTAAATTCACTGCTACTTCCATTGGAGCAATAAGCATTCTAAATCAGCATGTGTTCTTTTAAGAGGTTATGAAAATCTTTTTGCTTGAGATCATGTTGAGAAGTAAGAACATCATGAAGTAATTTCAGAGAAGATAATGGGAGTGTTTCATTGCTGCTTCTTACTCACTCTTTACAGATGGGAACTTGTTATGTCACTAGTTTGTGAGAGAATAAAGGACTAAAATGGTTACACATGCTACAATGCTACTTCTGAACAAATACCATTTCAGCATTTATTATGATAACTGAATTCAGAAAAACACTAGAAATATGTCTTATGTTAAATTTTGAAGGGTAGACAGTGATAACAGGGAACTTGCCTGTATCTCTCAGCATTGCTCTTTTTTTTTCTCTGTGGAAATCACTCCAACAAATTTGCCATTACACTGAAATCAAACAGCATAACACAGGATGTCTAGTTATTTCATTTCATGTATTTAAATTAGATTATGTAAAAAGGGAAGTCTCCACAGCAGAGTGAATGAAGCCTGTGGTTTAGTTTCTTCTGTTGTGAAATTGGAAGCATCTTGGTGCAATTTTTTTTTTTAAATGCTCGTAGTCCCACAGAGAAAACAATGTACTGAGGAATGTGTACTGCAAGTTATGTGGCAATTGCTCTCCTTGTCACAGAGCAGATGTGCAGTGTGTTCAGTGAAGCTAAAATAATTTCCCCAGCTCAAGATCTACCTCAATGGGCTTCATTTATTACTGCTTTCAGTACACAAACATAGTTCACTCCCAAATTAGGACTGCCTGATCATTATTGTTAAAATCAATTGTCTAAAAGCCTCAGTCTACCCTCTTCAACATCTCTGGTGATTGCTGCTGTTTGGAAGAAAAAAAGCAGTTTGTGGGGGAAACTACACTTCCATTTCTTCCAACCCTGAAAGGAAAAAGAGAAGTTTCAAAGGCCTGGCCACTGACACACACAATGCACATAAAGATGAGGCTGGATGCCTGGTAATTTTGTTCTCATTAAGTGCCATCTGGTTTATATGTAGATTGTTAATGGAGAGTAGACTATAAAAATTAGACAAGAAACACTCATTTCCCCGCCAGTATTTACAGAGATTGTTTTTAACAAGTTTCAAGGCAGTGCAGGGCTGACATCTAGTGGTGTTTGACACAGGCTTCTGGGTGAGGGGACAGAGCAGCCCCTTTATCTCTGGCTACTAAGCAATTTTATAAAGGATTATCTCCAGTAAAGGAATGCCTTCTCTAAGAACAGGTAATAATTTCACAAACGGATTCATGGTCGAATAAATATTTTTGATAATTAAAGTCATGGCTTGTCATTAATCTGCATAAAGTTTATTAACGGTCAGTAGCTGGAAATGTGAGCTGTTCTCATCAGACATGCAGACCCCACACTATGTTTGGATTTGCAGACCAGACGACTGGGATTGCTAAACGCAGGTTTCAGAGTAAAAACTGATTACAAATCCAGAATTAGCTTTCTGCAAATATTCTACAATTCCTACTTCTTACTCCCTGTTTAGCAAATACTCTTTTCACTGGAATATTCACAGACAAAGGCAGCAATGGAATGAAAACATAGTTAACAATTCAAACAAGAACTCATACCTTTGCTAACAGTATTCAGGACCACTGAACGAAATAAACCAACCGACAATTTATTTATATTTGAATTATAGCCATGTGTTTATGTCACTTACATATACAACAGTGGGAAGGTCTACTAAAAAATATCTACTACAAACAAACCCAACATAAAACTCCACCAAACCACACAATAACATCACTTTAACAAGGATTCTCTCTTACTACCACAGGACTTCTAACCTATCCTCATAACCACAAAAAGATTAATTTCTAGAACATTGTCCTCTTTTCTTCACAGTATAAAATTTAGGTTTTCCTTAATGGCTATACAGAAAAAAAAACCACCCCACAATCTGAAACTTAGCAAGACTCAGCATAGCTTTAGCTTGATAAGCTTTTGATTAGGCACCTTGCATTGAGAAAAAATGTCATATTAAAATAGCATGTGGTATAGGGCTTTTATAATGACTTGCAGGGGGGTACAAAGCAAGTGTGAATCAAAAAACAAATGGACCCAACAAACACAGATACATTCATCCAAATATTTTTTCCCAAATGCCTTGGAAAGTCTTTGAAAAGCCTGTTTTGAAGAACAATCTTATAGTTAAGTACAGGTGAAAAATTTGGGCTACCAGGCCACAGATCATGCTGGTCTTACAAGAATTAAGCCTGGTGTTTACCTCAACCTTTTCACAGAGCTTGAGTTCTTAGATGTGAAATCTCTGATAATCTTTCCTTTTACCTCACTCCACTTTCTCACTGGACCACAAACAAGAAGGTCTTAGGGTATTTTTTTAACCTGAGTTGGATTCAGAAGAATTTCGAGTTTCAAGAGAGACTTGTTCTGCCCAGCAACTTTCAGCCCAGCTCACATGGAAACACAGCACCTTCCTGACATGCACACAAACTTTGGCTGCTTATTTGATCCTGGCCTTTTGGTGTCTGCCTTTCCCCAGATTTCATGAATATGCTACAACATAAAAAAACTCCCAGAACAAATTCATGTACCACAAATTTAAAATACTTGCATGACCAGTGTTTTTTACTATGTGGAATTGCTCTGGGAAATAATGAAGCAAGTATGCTGTAAGGACACTACCCTCATTTCTGCAATATCTAGAGGTGAATTAGGTGAGCTGAATTGGGTGACCTTTTCTATGGAAGAGTCATTCTACCAATTGCATTGGAACCTGCTTTCACTGACACTGTAATTTCATCAGCACCACAACACAGAACTGCCCAACACACAGCACAATGCCTCTGACTCAGTTCTGTTGCCAGGATGTTATCAGGACCTCGCTCATCAGTATTGTCAGGTGCTCAACAGTGATTTGAAAAGTCCACTGAGATGACTTTAAAAAGCACACAAAGAGCATGAGAACAGAATAAACAACCCTGGGGTTGCACTCCACGGGGAATGTTCAGGCTTGTTTGATAGTAACCTGTAGATACTATATTTTGGAGTCACTGGACTCCAGCTTTGGCAATCAAAGATTTACAGTATTTGTGCTAGTCCACAAATGAGGCTTTACTTCCACATAAAATAAGTCTAACATACTGCCTTGGATTTTCAAATTTTGAAACAGAAACATCACTAGCTACCAGAGAGTCCCCAGTCATCAAAAAATCCTTTATGACTCCTGCAGCTTATCCCCTGGTTTTCTCTACATAAATAAGACTTTTTAAATTTATATGTGTACCTACAACTCTGTCTCCTACAGCACTAAAGAAATCACAGCTGGATCCCTCCCTTTGGATCATAGAATAATTCTTCCCCTACTATTAAGAGGGTGGTTTGCTTCCAGTTTCTGAGTGTAATCCTAAAAGTATCTACCAATTTGAGCTTCATATTTTATTGTAAAAAAAAAACCAAAGGGTTCTGATTTATCTGATTTGATCTGTGCTCTCTGAAGGACAGTCAACTTCAGCAGAGCAGATATCAGTGCAAGCACCATATCCTCCTGTTCACACCAACTTAGTCTTTAGAAAATCAAAAGCTGTCATTATTTCTCAAAGATGATCTGATGCACAGATATTCTGTGACCCCTGCATCATGTCACTTTAGTCTTCCTTCCATAAACCTGTTTTGTGATGCTTTACAGGAAGCATGGCAGCAGATGCTGAAGAAAAACTAATGAACCACCTACTGAGTCCGGACAGATACAATAAGTTAATTCGACCAGCTGTCAACTCCTCCCAGTTGGTATCCATAGAACTGCAGGTTTCCCTGGCACAGCTCATCAGTGTGGTGAGTTCAAACTAGGCTATGCCTTTACATTCAATACTACTGCACAGCACTCTAAGTAATAGTTATATTGGTATTGCTGTGTCTCTGTTCTTTTCTCATTTGTGTAGCACTATTAATAGGCAGAGCCCACACATGCCATTAACTGGTTTTGTATCTCACAATGGAGCTACAATGGGGAAATCAGTCTATGCCTAAGCATTGAAGGGCTGGGGCCAGATCTTCATCCAATAGAATTCCATCTAGCTAAAATTTAAAATCATTCCACTGATTTCAGTAGAGTTACCCCAGGTCAGGACCTATCCTGGACTGTGCACACCAGCAATGTGCACACCATCCACCATCAGTGGAATGCTAATCCATCTTCTACTGAGGTGGTTCAGGGGTCTGAAAACAAGCTACAAAGCCACATCCAAATCACATGACATATCAGGCATATCAACAAAGAACAGTGGAATGTTGTAAAGAAAAACACACATTAGTTCCGGCTGGAAGAGCTTAACATGGTTAAAACAATCATCATGAAAGCAACTCCTCATATTCAATAGAAACTACATCAGTGGGTCTAAAAGACTCACCCACAGGGTTAGTATGTGTTTGACAGTTATTCCAAGGTATAAACACATCATTACTAAGAGAGGTTAACATTAACTGCAGTGGGAACGAGAGCCAGCATATAAATGGGAATAATTTCCTGAACTGGGGCTTTCAACTCTGCTGCTCTCTCCCTGGATGACAAGGAGATACAGATGACTGCCTCCCTGTCAGAATTTGTATTAAGGGCTAGTGACTGGACTGCTGCAAACTTCAAGAGACATAGAGAATTTATGTTCTGAAATTCAAGAGGCAACGGGAAACTGTTGGAATGAAAGGGAAGCTGTACAAAGAGCTGAGGTTTCACACACACACACAGACTGGATATAATGTCTATAGATACACACAGATGTGTATACACACAGGATTCAATGCTGTGTATACCAGAGGGTTCTAGTTAAGTGCTCTCTCCCTCCTGGGGAACTCCATCTGGACACAGGCATGCCTCTGTACATCCTACATTACCACCATGCGAACAGTGTCCCCCCAGAGTGCAGATTCTGGGCATGAAAAGGAAGGTGTCTAGCTCCAGAGATCCCAGTGATCAACAACCTAAACAAAGTGGACAAAAGAACAAGGATCAAGACTAGCACAGCTCAATCCCTAACCTCTGTAGCCTCACTCTTTGAGCAGAACAAAATTAGGCATCTTGTAGGCTCCAACAATCTCAAGCATCTTCAGGATCAGAGCATCAACTCATTTTCCTACAGAAATCCTCCTGACAGATCTTCTACAGGGAGGTTTCTCTTCTGAACTGTTGTCTAGAGACAGCAGCTCATGAAGCAGAGCCTTCCAGCAGAGGGATTAAATGGCAAACCTTACATCAACCTCACACAACCTCATGTAGGCCTCCCCGATGGTCAAATGTCTCTCCTGTTTCAAATCAAAGGTGGAGAAGTGGGATGGAGTGGGGGAGGAAACCAGTTTAGCAAGGTGGTGGTCATTGTTTCCAAATGACTTCACTCACTCCTGCCATAACTGTTCTTGTTAAAAGGCGTTTGGAATTCTATATTTATGGGGTTATTATTTATCATGAGTATGTGTACAAGACTGGCCATTTTACCTCAGAGAAATGTCTTTCTTGAAATACACTAGGCAAAGTCATGCTCAAAAACCCACTCAATAGATTTTTTTACTGCAATGAACTGAACCATTTTAGAGGCCAGTTTTTGTCTGATTTTCCCTGCAGAATGAACGGGAGCAGATCATGACTACGAACGTCTGGCTGAACCAGGTAACAAACCCACAGAGAAATGGCTCTTGCAAGCCACAAATGTGACTGCTTTCACTCCATCACATGATTGTTTTGTTAGTGCTGGTCAGGACACTCCCATCACTGCTGTACAATTCTTCTCTTAGGAGTGGATTGATTATCGGCTGGCTTGGAAGCCCTCTGACTATGAAGGAATAGATAAGCTGAGAATACCTGCAAAACACATCTGGTTGCCAGACATTGTGCTTTACAATAAGTAAGTACAATTGGTGTAGTTTATGCAGACAATGAACAAAATTTTAACCAAGGAACAAACATCAGAAACAATGAAGTAGGTCTGGTAAAATTTTAAATGCGAATTTTGTCACTTTTAGATAGTAGCAAGTGTATCTGACTGGGCTACTGGGCTCAAAAATAATTTTAGTAACATCAGCACTCTGGTTAAAGAAATTCCAGCAGAGCTGGAAGATGTCTGCAGTGTGAGCAGTTACAGCAGAGGACCCAGCAAGGCTCCCAACTGAGACAGATTTATATGAAAATAGACTGTATGGAAAGAATGAACTGTAGGTATAAGTGCAGTTGCAAGAAGACATCTGTGATCCTATCAGACATCTTAGGGTCTGAGACACAGTTTCATCTCCTTCTTCCCCCACTCCTTCTACCACAGACTCCAGGACTTAAATCTGTTACAAACTTCACACATACCAAACTCCAGGAGTTCATATTCATGCAGAAAATCAAATTATATTTCATTTTCATAAAGCACTGAAAAAATCCATTCTATGAATATGTAATACATCTGTCAACATTTGACCCTGTTGCTTTATAGTACTGAGAAAAATATCATATTTCAGTTTCTCTTTCAAACAGCTCACAATTTTGTTTTCCTTTGGTTGAAGTCTCTAGCAAAACCTTGAAGTGGATGATAAACTTTAAAAAAAATTAATCAAAATTTATACTTTTATGATACTTTGAAAACCAATGAATTCATGAACACACAATGATTTATGAACATATACAGATGGGAAACCCAGGAAGTTTATATATAACTGAGTTAAGTCCTTGGAATCCTACTACTGGAAACCAGATTTGATGAACACTGAAAACTAATGTATTAGTCACAAAATAATTCAGCTGGTGGATTAGGATGTACTGTGCCTGCTCAAAGCTTGTTCTGGTAAATTGTGCCTCTGCCCTCTATTCCTTTTTGCTACTGGCCAAGTGATACTATTTAATAGTTTGTAAAAATAGAAAGAAATAGTTCCAAAATGTTTCTTAAATGCACAGGAACAAGCCTTGCCATATTGGATTTCTACATTAGTATAAAGGTTCAATTAAATTTTAGCTAAAGGACAGCTCCATGTAACTTCCTGCTGCTGGAGCAGAGTTCCACAGGCATCAGTCAGTTCAAGGTGCTCAGGAGAACACAAAGCATGTCCCCATGCCCACAGCTCGCTCTGGAGCCTGTGCAGAGAGCTCTGAGACTGCAGCCCAGTCTCTTCCCACAGCTGAGACAGGGCCATCAACACCAGGACTCACACATTCCCAGCCCAGGAGTCTGCCCAGCACATGGCATGGCATGATGGCAAAGCCAGCCCAGGGAGTACAGATATGTCAGAACTAAGGTACAATTCATTTCTCAAAAAAGAACTATTTTATTGGCAATGAACTAATGATCCCTGTTAGTGGCTGTAGCCACTCACTCCTGCATCTGGTTGTTTCACTGTCTGCATGAATTAGTTGCAAAGGTCTCAGCTCAGTGCCAGGCACTCATTGCCTCATCCAGGTGAGCCCTTTGCAGAGCTAAACCTCACTGATTCAGACACGTGCCAAGCCTTACATATTTGTAGCATTTCACTGCTTAGGGGGAAAAAAAAAATCACCCTTAGCATTGAAATAACTCTATTTTTCATGATGCCTTGTCAACAAACACGAATACTATCTCAGGATACCTAAAGGCTTAAACAGCCCTACCTTGTTTGCCCCGACTGTTGGGCAGGAGAAGACACTACTGACTGATAATGATCTTCTCCCTGAGATAAAGGGCCCATCACAACATAGAAGACTCTCCTGGTAGAAGTTCAGCAATTGGAAGAGAGACAAAGCCAAGATTATTTGTGGGCACTAAGAATGCTGTGGCTTGTCTGTTTTGGTTTTATAATAAGTAAACATTAACTGGAGTGACGCAATAAATTATAACCCATATAATTACATTTCCTCTGCCTACACTCTCCCTGCATTTCTAACTAATGCTGCTCATCCTTATTTCCTTGTCCAAGTCATTTAGGAGTGATGCTCTGTGTTCTTAGCAGTGGCAGTGTTCCAGATCAAAGGTATCTCTGTTTTCACATGAGATGATCTCATTTTCGCTCAGCCTTCAGAGATGTAGGAAGATTTAATTACTTGAGCAAACATTTACAAAATACATTGATTTCCTTAGATGAAAGAGAGGTGTGTATTTGGTATTTAATATTAATTTTACGACTTTTTTTTCTGTAAGTATTGGACCAAAAATCAACTCTCTGATTGGGAGAAATGCATACATTGATCTCCCTATCAAGTTATATCTCTCTACGGCATAGATTTCAGAATAAAAGTATTACTAAACTTTGATTCTTGGAACAACTGGGGGCCACAAGACCAAGAATGTCAGACCTTTTCTATTTTGAACTATATTTTTTCCTCCTAATATTTTATCACTTTCTTCTCTTTCTCTTCTCTCCTGTCATTAGTGCAGACGGCACGTACGAGGTCTCGCTGTACACAAATGCCATTGTAAAGAACAATGGAAGCATTCGCTGGTTGCCACCAGCCATTTACAAGAGTGCCTGCAAGATTGAGGTGAAGCATTTCCCGTTTGACCAACAAAACTGCACCCTGAAGTTCCGGTCGTGGACATATGACCACACAGAAATTGATATGGTGCTCAAGACTTCCATGGCGAGCATGGATGACTTCACACCAAGCGGAGAGTGGGACATTGTAGCACTCCCAGGAAGAAGGACTGTAAATCCTCTGGACCTCAGTTATGTGGATGTGACATATGACTTCATTATTAAAAGGAAACCACTTTTTTATACCATCAATCTTATCATTCCCTGTGTGCTAATTACATCCTTAGCCATCCTAGTATTCTACTTGCCTTCAGATTGTGGTGAAAAAATGACCTTATGCATATCTGTGTTGCTTGCCTTGACTGTGTTCTTGCTGTTGATCTCCAAAATTGTCCCTCCAACATCTCTAGATGTTCCACTGATTGGGAAGTATCTCATGTTTACAATGGTGCTGGTAACCTTCTCAATAGTTACCAGTGTCTGTGTGCTCAATGTCCACCACAGATCTCCAAGTACTCACACTATGCCCCCCTGGGTAAAGCTGGTTTTCCTTGAAAGGCTCCCGGCCTATCTGTTCATGAAGCGCCCAGAAAACAGTTCTCCACGGCAAAAGCCATGCAGCTGCAAAAAGACAAAAGCAGAGAATCCTTGTGTGGAGCCATCTGACTTCTACAAGAACTCTACCTATTTTTTGAATACAGCTTCTGCCAAAAGATACGACATGAAAGTCTCTGAGACACTTGACAATGTCAGCAGTCATCGAGATTTTAGATTAAGAACAGGTGCAAAATTTTCTCCTGAAGTGCAAGAAGCAATTGATGGAGTCAGTTTTATAGCAGAGCACATGAAAAGCGATGACAACGACCAGAGTGTAAGTAGAAATGAGAAATCCCTGTCCTTCCAAACTACATCTTCTGTCCTTCTCTGTAACATGCTGTTCCTCAGAAAGCATATTTGAACTCTCCAGCTATTCTCAAGATTTTAGATTCTAGATACAGCTCATAAGAGGAAATAATTTATGCCATTAATGAACAGCAATTTGGTAACTGCAAATACTCTCCTGATAAAAAAAAAATGGCTATTTCTACAAAAAGAGATTGCCCAATAAGTCCTGAAACACTCTTAAAAAACCTTTGTTGTCACATTCAAGTGGTGATTGGCAGGGCAAGAAAACAATATTCAGTTCCAGATTAGAAACAGAGTATTTTTCACCATTGTGAATCAGTAAGACTGCGATTTGACTCATGGCCAGGCCAAGTTAACCAGAAACAATGTACCTGCAGCTCATGCATTTATTTACCTAACTGAGCACAGTAGGGGGATTTAGCAAAATTGGTAGAAGGCCTTTACAAACACCTTTTCTGGGCTAAGACACCTGTGTGTACATAGCAAACACCATGACTAGTATTAAAAACCTCAGCAGAGCTGATACTTCTTTCATTTGAGTTATTTTTATATATACCAGACTCACTACTTGTTAGGAGAAATACTTTACTTAAGCTGCTCTGGTCCCCTGCCCTACTCACAGGCCACTAGTTAGCACAATAGAGCTGATAGAAACACTCTGTGAATAATGCTTGGAAAACTCAGGTGGGTCACAGGTTTTTTTCAGACAAGCAACCACAGTTGGGAAAAATCATCCTCATACATACCATTGTCCTCTTTCTAATCCAGTTCCCAGTGAGACTCCAGGTTCTCTATTGCTGTTGTGCTTTCCCTCCCTCAGCCAAGCAGATTAAATAAAGTCTGGTTTCTGATGTTGCAGAAGTCCCTAGAGGAGCATGCTGCTGAGTAGTTCATGTTTTCTATTAACTGAAATTACTGTCAATATAAATAAAGAAGTTCAGCCATTAACATTAGACATGAGCTTGTAAACATTGAAACTGACTGAACAGAAGTTGACTTCATAGTGCAGGAAAAGGTTTTCTAATAGCTCAGAAATTCTTGCAAGGATGTGTTGCACTCTAAAGGATCTAAAAAGCTTTCACTTGATGGTAAGAATTTTCAAGAGCATTTTATATATTGAAAATCCACTTACTGCTTTTCACATGGGGTCCTCTGATATTACATATATTTTTTCTAGTCATAACTTTATTCTCTGTTTCCTTTCCTCATCACAATGGTCTGATAACAGCTGTTCATGTACATTGATATGGTCTGACTGCAGAAGCATTCAATTCCCATTAGCAGCAGTGGGAATTAAAAGTGTACACTGTAGGAAAAATATGTGATATTCTAATACCAGACATGATTCAACTGACAAGGATGATAAAGTCACTGATGTGAGGACATTCCATGTGTAACTAGAATCGATGAGAGAGGAAAAAATATTCCTCAGATGCAAATGAAGATTGATATATTTCCCCTTGACAATAATAGCCCAATTAGTCACTTCAGTCTGAGACAGAATCTAAGGCTATGACTTTCACAGACAACACATGCAGGGACTTTAATAAAAGCAACAGTGTTAATATGCATTAAACCCCATGAATAAGATGACTGCTGATAAGAAAAGAACTCTGAAGCTAATCTTGTTTAACAGCAGTAAACACTACCTATTTTTGCCCACTGAGATTAACAGCATTTGCAAACTAAAATTGAAGAAAAAAAAATCCTTAATTAGATTATAGTGTGGGTTCTTCAGGGCTGGCACCACATCAGGCAGCCACACTCAGTATCTGATGTATCCAAGAAAGCTAAGAAATATTTACTGTGCTTTTCTCCACTGCTCAGACGGGTTGCAGGAGAAAAAATCCCTTACCAAGCCTAAAGCAAATTTATTCCCTGAACCTTGAGATCTGTTTCCTTTTATTTTGATAAACAAAACCTCAGCATTAGCCAAAAGAATATGACAAATTGCTAATATCTTTAACTGGCTTTTTCTTCCAGGTCATTGAAGATTGGAAGTATGTTGCCATGGTAGTGGACAGGCTGTTTCTCTGGATATTTGTCCTTGTTTGTGTCCTGGGGACTGTTGGATTATTCCTGCAACCACTTTTTCAAAACCACACTGCTGCCATAAACCCTTAGCTATTATTTAAAATTGTCAATACTTACACAGACATTTGGTCTCATTCTGCTCTCAGTTCCCCTTTGTTAACTCCACAGAGGTGCCAAGTGAGTTGTACATCCCTTAGAGTAGGGAAAAGCAAAGTAGAACTTGACTTACTGAGATAGGAAAAAAAGCAAAACAAACAGAAAACTATTTTTTCCCCAGTGAGTCCAGTACTTCCAGTGATGTCTTGGCCTTTTTTCAATTATTTGAAGTCTGAACATTGCAATGAAAAACTTTTACTGTACAAGATGTCATCCTGGCATCATCATCATCTTATTATTATTATGTACTTTAAATATATTGCCTTAGGAAGGATTTTCTTTCCTTAGAATACTGCAATTTCCCTACACAAAGAAGGTACTGCTGTGAAATTAATTTCCTTCAAATACATCAAAACTATTTGTGTCTGATTTATAAAGAGCTTTGTAAGTGGGTTTGATACTTAAATCTGAACTGAGAAACAGAAACACTTCTGAGGTAACCACTGAAAGGTTTCTCACCTTGCCATCTCTGATAGCTGATGGATCAACAAAGGCCAAATTAATCTATGATAAACAAACACGTATATAATACTCTGTTTGATGATGAAATATAAATAAAACATAAACTTTTCCTTTATATAGATTTAGTCCTCAAATTTCCTGCAAATTTAACAGCTCGTGTATCTGGGGCACAAACACACTTTATTGAGTCTAAGGCTACGAGCACAGGAAAACAACAGGAGAAGACAACCACTTGTAGCAGCAAGAATGAGAGGACAGCTGAAAACACAGAGATCTTTGTGTTTTTCTGGGGAGATTTTAATGTGGATTTAAGTATAACCCTTAACAGATCAGCTGGGGAAGCACATAGAGTCTTAAACTCTTTGGCAAAGGACAGATCGAGGCCCTAGAGCCCCATCACAGGACAATCCCACCACAGTTTATTCCAGGTAACCTGCAAAAAGAGAAGTGGGCTCCTGGCACTTTTCAAGTTAAACCAACCTCAGGTGCTGTGAGGACACACAACACTTGTAAGTTACAATTAGTTGTAAGTACAACTAATGCCTGGTGAACAAAGTTGAAATAACTGTTGTGAAGGGGATTTGAGGCTCACCTGTCCCAGGGGGGATTAGTTGACACCTAAACCTGTGTTCTTCAACAAGCCACGGCAGAAGACAGTTCCAGCTCTTACTTGCCTTCATCAAGACCAAGCTACATTTCCACATTAGATTGCCACTCCCAGGCAGCCCCAAAGAAGTACACAGATTTAGCTGTGCCAAAACAGCTGCATCCACACCTTTGCAGTTGCTCCCAGCAGCTGCAGGGCTGTATTCACTCGCTCCCAGCCTGTGGCTGAACCCCCCTGCAGCAGTGGCACACACCCCCATCCCTGAGGCCTGGGAGGGCTCCCCAGGGTGCCCAGCAGTCTGAGAAGGAGATGGCAGAAAAGTGTCACAAGTGGGTGGGTCAGAAGAAGGAAGGGTTCACACTGTCACCCTCCCTTGCCCTTCCCCTTCCTCTCAGCGCTGTCACTGTGTCCCTCACACGGCCGGGGCAGGGAGGTGAGGGATCGCTGTGGGACCGCCTGCCCCACTGATGCAGGTACACCCTGGAATCACCCTATCTTCCTGCCACAGAGGGGGCAGGCCCCTGGCCATCTCCCCAAATTTATACTATTCTGGACACTCCCATGGTGACCGGTGGGAGGTGTAAAGTTTAAATAGGTCTAAAGGGCTTTCCCTGCCTTAGATGTTTCCTTCTCCTTTTCAGAGCTAGAGAGCAGAGCTACTCCTCTGCAGGCAACTGAAAGAGCAGCTGTGAGGTGAGAGGGGGCACAGACAGCCCAGGGAGCAGAGGGTTGCCTTCCTCAAGCAAGGAGATGCTGCTGCATGTTAGGTTACATCCCAACCACGGGTGCACACACTGCCCCAGCTGCTGAACAGCTTTTTCTGCTTACAGAGAAGGCACAGGGAAGCCAGAGCAGCTGCCAGCAGTGTAAAGGTGAAGGCCCTTTAAATATCAAAATAATCCTGAACACGGAATCTCGAAGAGGCAGTGCAGCCTTGCTGTGAGAGCTGCTGCAAGCTCCTTCAGGGCAGGAGGGAGAGGGACTCACCCAGCCAAGCAGCCATGGATGCAGCAAGGCAGCTGCAGCTCCCCTACTGACATGGGCCTGTGCAGAACACAGACCCCCTTCCTATTGTTTTCACCCAGCATCAGCAGCACTTTGGGCTCTGTCCCACTCTTACCCTCATTACTCTCCTTCCTACCCTTCTCCCCCTCATCCTCCCTCTCACTGCCTGAATGCAACTGAAATGAGGCCTCAGGTGCTCCCATCTCGGAATTGGCCTTATCTTTATGAGCAGTAAAGACTGATAATGCTTGGCTCTGTAACTGCAGCCTTCAGCTGAATTATCCTCAGCATGGACAAAAGTTTTAGAAAGGATTTGGCAGCTCAGTTAGCAGCTATCACGGAGTCCAGGCAGATGAAGGCCTCAGACTTGACAAACCCAGAAAAAGCTTTCAAGAGGCACATCACTGGCCCCAGGGATATCCCTGCAGAACCAGAGCTCCTCATCCAGGAAATGGTGGGCTCTGGTGCTTTCCATACACTGTGGCCACCTTACTCCTTTCTTAATTACGAGTGAAACAATATACTCTTTCCCAGTTATGTTTTTGGAAACCACCCCTGTGTCTTTAGCATTTCCAGATATAATTTAATCTGTAGCAAACTTCAGAATGAAAAATTTCACCCAAAGTTCTAAAATTCTGAAAAATCTGTTCTAAAACTGCATTTTCCAATTGGCAAATGCTATTTTTGCCTAACACTCAGCAGCTCCACCTACACAATAGGTAGAACTGCTCCTGGTTTCACTTGTCAAAGAATTACAGGGTTTTCTGCTTTGAGTTTTGGCAAAATTTTAAAACTAAAAGACTGGAAGAAAGGAAATATCAAAAATGTCTTCTTGCAGGCAAATATGATAATGTCCCAGCTCCTTGAATAAAATAGACTTCAACATTTCTACTTTTTAGGGATTTTACCATATTGCTTTCCATTTAAAAAAATGGACATTCAAAATGTCATTTTGCACTAAAATTGTTTTTCAATGGTAGTGTGCAACCAGTCTTTGCTTCCCTACCAGTGAGGAAAAACCTCTGTTTGGTTTCTCTCCATTCCCTACCACTGCAAAACTAATCCTGAAGCAATCTTGCCTTCCATCGGAACACATACAAATTCCAACACCACCACTCACATGCACCACCTGCACTCAGATGAGTTTACTGGGGGCTTTTTCTGCACCCCTGCAGCCACAGCAAACTGGGAACAACATCAAGCAAACTGGGAACAACTAGTAGCATCAATACCCCAGACCAAAGGTGGGAAAATACTCTTTCCTTCATCACCTGAGTCAATTAAGATTTGATCTTAGCAGATCTTAACAAAGCAAAACCCCTCTAATAGCAGCATGTTTATGAAAGAACAAAGGCTGTGTAGTTTGTTACTGCAGATCTTCCTGGGTAGATCAGCTTCCCCCTGCCCATACAAATTCTTCTTCTGTGTAGTTCTGCAATGCAGTCATGGTGACGTGTTCTCATCATATCACCCTCCCCAGCTATAAAAATAATTCTACCACAATTCTGGGCTGATTTCACCAGGAGATCCATCATGGGATGTTAGAAACAAAATATCTGTGCCATACAAACACCACTGAAAATTTCAGTAACTAGGCAAATTAAGCTAAAATACCTATATCTCTTGATGCTATGGCTCTTTGCTTTCTCTGCAGGTCAGTGTTTCCAAATTATTCAGGTTAAACGTTGACTTTTGGGGAACACAGATTATGATCTGATCTTTGAAGCTTTAGCTCATTTCAAGTTGGGATTAAAAAGAATAAAATTCTTGGTTCTAATACTGCCTATAACAAGGAGACAGAAAGAGAAAACATTTAGCCTCAATGCCCTGGAAATGCAAAACCAAAAGTGCCCGCAAAGGGTTAAGCTAAAATACCACACAGTCGAGTTCTCTGGAAAAAAAAAAAAAGAAATAAAATCAAATGGACAGTAAAGCCTATTTCCTTCACACTAATAGAATTACAGAAATTATAAGAGCATGTGTCTGGGGACAAAGTGAATGATGCTCTGAGAGATAGGGCTAACAGGATAAACAAGCTCGGTGCCAAGAACTGAACCCACTCTTGGTACTCTTTCTCCCACTGCTACCTCTTAACAGCCTCAAATGGGGTCATTGCTTATCCTTCCCTAAGGGCAGGCAATGAAGCACCTGTTGGTGCAGTTCCTGCCCCACAGGGCTTCCTTCTCTTTGGTTCTAAAAGTGAGGGTAGAATCCCATATTTTTCTCTCCTTGCTTCCTCCTTTTACACAGATGTGTGCAACAACCACTGCATGAACCTTGCATCACCCGGTCATTCCAGATGGGGAGGGCAGTGCAAAAGGTGACATGTAAAGTAACAAGGAAGCGGATGGGCACCTGGGAAATGCCCCACTTTGCAAATCATGATTTTATTGCTGAACTTCAAACAACTCCTCTTTCTTTCTAGTGTCCTTTCCCATGAAAAATAAAGTTTTCTGGGATCAAGTTTGGATCCCGTGCTCATATTCCCCTTTTCAAATTTCATTTTTCTAATCTACAAAATAGGAATGGTCCAAAGACAGTTATTCTCAAGGATTTGGTCAAGTTTGATTTCCATTCAAAGCCTCAGATTCTTGCCAGATACCAGCTGCTATGTTTACCACTCTGGGCTCAGATCCCACCAACAATTGTACATGCCTTTAATTACTCCTTGGGAATAGCACATCCTTTTTATATGATCAAGCACCCAGCACATGCTCTTGCGAGATGAGACACAAGCAGAGCAAAAAAGCCTCAACAGCGTAATTGGAAATGAGGTCCCATGATCTCAGTTCACTGCTAAATCAGGCATCCCTAATGTCGATATTCATTTCAGAACAATTCAATTACAAGATTTGTATTAATTAAACTTCCCCTAGCAGATTGGCACGAGCTTCTGATAGATAAGGATCCTGTATAGCAGTTGGCTGGAAAACTCTTCAGCGTTGTCAGATTACCAGGCTCATTTGTGCACCATTTTAAGGACTCTTGCCCACTATCTGTGCCAGAAGACTGCTCTTTGCCTACAATAACATCTGTTTTCCCTGCACTTTATTTGCTGTTTCCAAAGCTCTGACCGCGTGGGTAGCTTGAAAGGGGGCAGCACAGCAAAGCTAATGGGAGCTCAGTGCGCAGAGCCGCGCTCAGGGTCCTGCCGGCTGCTGCTTGCAGGCATTTCACGCTTCGGAGGAGCCGAGCCCTGCCTGCTCACGGTGCTCCTACAGTCCTGGCAGCGAAGCTCATCCTCAACAGCTTCTGTCCACAGGCAGTAATTCATAACACCATGGAGAGCCTGCACACTCTCCTTCTAACTGCTGCTGTTTGCTTTCTCTGTCAAGGTGAGTGATCCTTAATTTGTTATTCTTTGATGGTGAAGAGAGGTTTGAAAAGGGGAGCAGGAGATGGTTTTGGTGCAAATTGTTTTTAAGAAGTGCAGAAGCACTCTCCAACCTAAGGGGCACACGTACAGAATTGTAGTATAGCTCTTTCTGTTACATAGCTTGTTTTCAATGGGGTGTGTGTGTGTGTGTGTGTGTGTGTTAAGTTTATCCTTGCAAAGTAGTTAGGTAGTCCTGATTAAAGATGCCAAACAGGACACATAAAGCCATTTTAACATGAAGGAAAAGCACCTCACACATAAACGTGTGATTTCACATATTGCAGAGAAGACAAGAAAATGAGAACATTAAAGGGCTTAAGTACGTGCTGCAAACAGCAAGTCTTTTCTCTGCAGATATAGAAAGCACAAAATATTTAAACAAAAACCACATGAATGCACTTCTCTAGAAATAGTGGATGCTAGAATTAATTAGAGTGTCGGTGACATGTAAAAAGGCTGGCAGTTTGGGATTGACTACAATAGTCGTTAAGATCTAGATTTAAAATTATTTACCTAAAAGACTGGGAGTTATTTATTCCAGGAAATCTCAGCCTAAGAGATAGAAGATATCAAGAAATAATATGGGCAAGACTGGCAGTTAAAAAGTGTTGAATTTTTAGTTAGCAAGTTGGCTTGAATGATTTCACTAATCTGAAAATAAAATTGCACTCCAAGGGAACAAGAGAAGGCATAAGGAGTAAAAATCAACCAAACAAATCCAAAAAAGCCCAAAAGACCTTTTAGCTGAATAGTTTCACGTGAGGGGAACCCTTGTCTTAGGGAGAGAGGTGAGGTCTCTCAGATTCAAAAGTAACACCTGCTTTGTGTAGTCTGTCACCTACAGATACTTCAGCCTCCCCCCTTTTCTCTACTAAAAAACAACTGCAGAAAAAAACATGTCCTTCCTTGCAAATATTCATATTTTATATATATCCATATTTCTGCTTCAAGGGAGCTGTAGAATATATTCAACAGACTTTAGTTTGTGCCTTTGACAAATTTGCATAGTGCTATCCATTAATGACAAAACAGACCTTTTCTGGTGTTTCAGCTGGAATTCATGAGGATGTGTTGTCCAGGAGAGAGTTTAAGCGATAGCCCCCTAAAAATAAAAGGTCACTGACTTCTACTAGTGTCAGGATGGTTATTGCCTAGATAGTTTGATAGTAAAATGGCAGTGTAAAATACAGGCTCTCACACCTCATCTCGAAACAGGTGAAGTACCTTGTTGTTTAAGAATTTCAGTTTGCAGCTTTTTAGTTGGCGACAGGGTAAGAGGAACCACATTATGAGTGGCAAAAGGACAATAGGAATCTATTATAAACAAAAGCTATTTAGAACAATAAAGAGGTAATCAGCATGTTTCTTTGAGTGTGCTGAAAAGTCTTTGAATGTAACATTAAGCAAATTTTAATCTTTTTTAAAAATATATTTTAAGAAGCAGGCTGTTATCCTCACTGTAATCATGCAATCATGACTCAGACTAGAAAGCAGACTTCTCATTCCTGGGATGACTCCTACTGAGAGGCGATCTGATTCCTTACCAGAGGCCTGGTCTACTGGACTACACTTTCCTCTGCCCCATAGCCCTGTGGCCTTGCCAGTTTTGGGGGACTGGGACTGTGAGTGGAAAGGGCTTTTGCACCCCCAGTTCTTCAGTAATTCCCCAAAACGAATTTTTTAACTCATTTGCAGACGTGTGTTAGAAAACCTCTGTTGGTAGCATTGCCTTTCACTGCTCTCCTTCTCGCAGCCCAGGCGAATGCCCCCATGGCACACTGCTCCCCGCTTAGGCGGGACCGGGGCTCTGCCCAGCCCCAGGGATGCTGAGCAGGCAGGGCAGTACCGGGGCGGCCCTGCCCCGCTCGGGGCTGGCCCGGCGCTCACCCCGTGCCCTCCGCAGGCTGCGGCGGCTCCGAGGCCGAGCACCGGCTCTACGCGGCCCTCTTCGAGAGCTACAACCAGTTCGTACGCCCCGTCAAGAACGTCTCGGACCCTGTCATCATCCAGTTCGAGGTGTCCATGTCGCAGCTGGTGAAGGTGGTGAGTACTGCCCCGCCGGGCACCGCGGCAGGGCCGGCGCTTCTCCCGACACACCTCTCTTTTCCAGGACGAAGTCAACCAGATCATGGAAACCAACTTGTGGCTGAAGCACGTAAGTAGCGCTCAGTGACAGCCCGGACGGCACCGGCTCACTTCCCCTCCGGCGCCGAAATGTTTCCCGCTCCGCCGGAGCGACCGGGGCGGGAAGAGCCGCCTGTCCAGAGGGGCGTCTGCGGGCTCCGGGAGCACCGGGCTTGCGGGGCCGGCGCCAGGCTCGGAGCCCTCGGGGCACAGATGCATCCCGGGACGATATCCCCGGACACGATGGCGGGAGAGCAGCCCTAGACAGGATCTCGGGACAATATCCCTGGACAGGATCCCAGGAGAGCATCCCTGGACAGGGTCCCGGGAGAGCAGCCCTGGATAGGATCCCGGGCGAGCATCCCTGGACAGGATCCCG